>JAGGAR010000106.1:0-11749 GCA_017657315.1 Termitomyces sp. K1Ag | reverse complement strand
AGAGTCATCACCATCACCATCACCATCTCTCCTCTTCTCTGAAACCTTGATTCCGCTAGTAGCCACCTCTTCCTCTTCGTCGGGGGCAGAATCGGCTTCTTTTATGTTGGATGACGATACTTCCTCCTCCTCTTGATCAGACCACCTTGGCTCTCCTCGAGATATCTGTCTTCATCTACTTGATGCAAGACCTGTCCTTCAACAGAGCTGGTTAGCTTCGGCATAGTTACGCACACGGAAGAAAGGTTACCTTGCTTTGCCAATGCGCAACTGTGAGACGCCCATGTTTCTGCCCTCATTGACAAATCGTACTACATTGTTCAGACCACTGATGAGTGCCGTCGTGGCCTCAAATTCCAAGAAGCCGAACCACTTCAAGGAGCGCCATAACCACCTTTTCCGAGTCACCTCTCTACGTCGCGCACTCTAATAGCGCACAGACGTAGATTGGCGTACGATCAGGAAAAATATCAAGGATTCGTGTGCTATTACCTGACACGGATTCAATAGGTGTGTGAGCATTGGTACGAACCCCAATAGCTGGACAAGGATTGCTTTAGACTTACTAAGTGCCTCCTTGACTGGTTCGTTTGTGCATGAAAAGCGCAAGATATGAGTGAATTTTTCCACGAGAATCAGGGTACGCTTTTGAATGATTCTGGCATCTTTCGAGGTGGACCCGGACTCCTGTCAAATTAAACCTGCGGCAGGGCGTGAAGCTTGAAGCTTGAAGAGCTGTGTCCCTTCAACGCATAGAATACAGGAAGTGCGTGCTGCTGGAAAATCGCACTTTGAGGGCAACAACACGATGGTTTGGAAGGAAGACGAGATAGTGGCTAACTGAGTCGGCATCAATGAATCATTTGCATTGTCATAGTCAGTCCCGAAGTCCGAGTCCGCGCATCAGACTTCCCTCTTCACCTCGACAACCAACCTCGCAACATTTAATCCTATGCAGCTGTACGTATAGACATATAGACATTCTTCCTTACGTGTACTTCCACGCAATCGGTCTGGAGAAAATGGCGATCATGACGCCACCTCAAACATAGGAGACCGCCAGGCGGTGCAATATAGGAGGTCCTCAAAGCCCCACCGTCCACACCGGTACCCCCGACCCACTCTAAAATGCATAAAAGGACAGTCTCCTACCTTCCGAGGCGCTCTAACCGCCCATAACCACCACAACCACCTGCTTTCTCTGAAACCATAGAGTCTGAATCCGCACTTCAAAGAACCACACATCATGTCATCGGACTGCATCTTCATCGAGCGCCGCAGACGACACATGTCCTTCTCAGAGCGTCTCGACGACTACGTCCAGGCTATCGACGAAGAGTTTCATTTGCCCATAGGCAAAATGACGAATAAGCTCCGTCGACTATCATTTGCTGCCAGCAGTAACAAGTCCTCCTCATTCTCATCCTCTTCTTCCTCCGTCGCCACCGGCGTATCCGAATCCCAACCTGAGCCGTCTGAATCTGGGTCCGAGTACTCATTCCCTGTGACGTCAACGCCAAAGCTAAACACTCCTACAACTCCCAAGCATAAGCCTGTTGAGGTTGATGCGGAGGACGATGAGCTACAGTGGAGACCGTCTGTTTGTTACCCATCTCAAGCCGAGATAACGTGTCCTGATCATAATCATTCGAATGGACGAACAACGAGAATGAGGAGGTTTGGGAGGAGAATGTCAGAGCTGATTCATATACACTGTCGTCCTTCCGAGTCATTGTCATAATACGAGATTTTCATTTCTGTCGTCTTTCTCGAATACAGTATGAGCAGTGCAATTCGATTAACCTGCAGCTTTGAATTGAACGCTGTCGTTGAGCGCTTGAGCATCCACACTGGCCATGAGCAGTGAGCGTTCTGGTCGTCGCCAATCATCATAATAAGAAAGGAATATAAATTCTACCGGTCAGATGGTGTACCTCGCTGCTTGAAATAAGCCTCGTGATAGCCGCCGCAAAGCCGACAAAACCCCGATAATTAAGCCGCGTCGCGTCGTGTGCTCTATACGCGTAACATCCTTGCCACATGTTCCAACGCATTATCTTTCTCCCTACATTCAGAATTTTTCATAAGAACAGTACATAGGACACAGGGGGGTGACAAGAAAAGTACAATTTCGTGGATCATAAGCTAGTAATAATGACCGACGTAGAAGGTATAATACACAGTAAATTGATAATGTAGAACTCTCTACTCCTTGTCAGCATCGAGGCAGTCAGGGAAGCCGAGGGATCCCCAGCCAGTCCACGAAGGATGGCAAGCACGGAAGTGGTGAGTCTTGTCGATGGTCTGGAGCTCGTCGATCTCATCCTGGGTCAGGTCGATGATGGTGGAGTTGCCTACAAGAAGGAAACACAATCAGAATTGCTCTTGCTATTAGATCAAAATGGATTATACGCACTGAGAATGCGGGAGTTAGTAACGGACTTGGGGAGGACGTTGACGCCGGGGCGGTTAGCCTGGAGGGAGACGAGGACGTTGGCGGGCTGGACGTTGTGCTTGGCCGCGATCTTCTTGACGATCTCGTTCTCGAGCAGAGGGGAGTTGTCAGAGCCGAGAGGGGAGTAGGCGGTGACGACGATGCCGCGCTCCCTGCAGAAGTCGACGACGTCTTGTTGAGGGCAAGAGCTGCGTGAATCAAATATTAGTTGGAAGAAATGAGTGGCGCAAGGAAAAAACGTACGGGTGGAGCTCGACCTGGTTGACGGCGGGGACAACGATGTTCTCGGGATCTTGCTTCTGGGCCTCGAGGAGACGCTCGAGGTACTTAACGGAGAAGTTGGAGACACCGATAGCGCGGAGTTTCTCCGGGTGGGCCTTGTAAATCTTGGACATGGTTTTCCAGGTGTCAAGCCAGTCGATCTGTGATTTTCACATTACCTTTAGTTGCCTCACTGGATCTGCAACGTAATTTACGTACGGTCTTGACGGGAGCGACGGATCCAGCGGTCATGGGGGCGGGCCAGTGCATGAGCCAGAGGTCGAGGTAGGTGGTGCCGAGATTCTTGAGGGACTTTTCAAGGGCCTCCTCGGCGACGAGGTGGTCGGGGTTGTCGAGCTTGGTGGTGAGGAAGAAAGACTCGCGTGCGACACCAGAGTTTTTGATTCCAAAGCCGACCTCAGCCTCGTTCTGGTATGCGGCGGCAGTGTCGACGGACTTGTAGCCGTTCCTGAGAGCACACTCGACAGCGTGTTCGACCGCTCCGGGCTTGGATTTCCAGGTGCCTAGAAGGTCGTGATTAGAGTAGAACGGGATCAAAGTATAATAGGCGCCCACCGAGGCCGACAGTGGGCATCTCAGCGCCGGTATTGAGCTTCACAGACTTGGAGGCAGGCATTTTGGCGAGTGTGGACGTGGTAGATGGAGAAAAAGAGGATTTGTCTGGGATGCAGGGTTTTATACGCGACAGCGCAGATCGATAAGACCATGTTATCTGTTTTTCCGGCGACGGCGAGGTGGAGTGTCGATCGCGTTGACACAAATCAGGGCAAAAGAATATACATCGGCCCGCTCGGCCCGAAGCGAACAAACAAACAAACGAGGCCTTTTTTTTAGTTTAGTTTCCCACCGTCTTTTTTTTCTTTCTTTATTACCACAGCAGACTCAAGGCTGCGATGTTCGCCACGCACAGGGCACTTGCTGCCCACATTCGCGAACGGGCCAAGGTCTGAGTATTCTAGTCCTCCTCGATTGGTCCTAGCGGGACCCAGCGGCAACCCGCTGAGCAGCGTACCAGAAATTCATCGTCGTCGTGATCATGTCTTAAGATCTTGGCTTTCGGGTCAAAGGAGGACAATTCATGGCGTGCGGTTTGAAACTCGCTGCGAGGATTGGGCGGTACCTTTAATATCGTGCTCGTTGCTCGGTGTTGCCATCCAGCTCTCACGGCATGGATCCGTGCTTGCACGCCCGGACCACACTTCGATGTAGGCGGTATCGGCGCGATGCGCCGGTCTGCCCTTAGGGGTCCGTTATGTCGCGCGAAGGGCATACCAAGGTATCCCTTCGCTCGATGACCCTGGTCTGCTCGGCCTGCTGCATCATCGTACATGGTACATGGTGCGGAAAGCTTAATACGCTTCTGGATGCAATTGCCGATGGCAGTCCGAACGTACAGTCAGTACGTGGAGCTGGTGCACCGCACCGCACGTCAGTCCGACGTTTTACCGGCCATAGTGGCCTTTGACACGGTCGTCCGTCCGTCGTTATGCATGTACAGCACATGTTCATCTCCGTTGCATTACGCCCACAGTCGGGCATGCTTCTCCTCACGCCTCCGTCCAGGCCAAAGGACATCTCACGGGATCTACACTCCCTCCTGCTCCCAAACTTCTCCGCGAGGTTTGATCCACAGGTTGGATCCACTCCAGGGTTCCCATGCACGGAGAGTCGGCCGCACTCGGCGCGAGCAATGGCACCGTCCTTTAGTTCACTTCGCAGCTCGTATACCTTCGGGATATGAAACTCGATTCAGACTACTCTTTGTCTGCTGTGACAATTTTTTCCGTCCGCTCACTCGTTTGAGCATTTTATACTACCATATCGTAAGTATTTGTCCAATGTATTTTTTGATAATGCATTTTCCACATTCATATCGTCTACATCTACGAAAGTATTCTTTTATCGATGATCGCCCATGGCCATCGTCATTGTCATCGCATTTCCCTTGAGACCGCAGCGCTGATAGTTGAAAGACGTTGACCTTTTGACAGTAGCAGTGCGGACGAATTTGAACTCCAATGACGCAATAGCCTTTTTCTTTCGCTTTACCTCTTTCTTCTCCCTTCATCGAACGATGCCCGCCCCATCCTACTCCCTTCAACTAGGCAAAACCGCTCTCATCTTTTTCCCTCCCCTCTATCCCGACGCAAGAACCGAACACCCCTCCGCCGATGCCCAAGTCGTGCAAGTCATAGTTAAACCTCGGTACGCTTCCAACTTCACGCATATATGCGCCTAAAAATGACATGGAGTGCACAGAAAGTCCACCAAGAAGTGCATTGAACTATTTTACAAATATGAGAGGGACATCACCGTGCGCGTTCCTCGTTTTTCAATCTAATTGTGCATCGGCACATGTTGAACTTGGAACTCGAAGGCGGCTGTAGAGAGTCTCCTCCTCGGGCACATCGTCTCGCCGCTTCCGGAACGTCTGACTATCGAGGGTGATGGGTACGCGTTGCACGGACGTGAGTTCTCTCCTTCAAGCAGGTTTCATCAGGCGCTGATTGACATTACGGGTAGATCGTAGACCGTGGAAGTATGGGCAGACTTTTGTGAGGTTTAGTTGGGGAGAGAAGGAGCTGAGGGCGGCGGATGATAAGTGGGTTTTTGAGTTGGATCCTAAAGCTGTCGAGTGAAGAGTGGTTGAGTTCTTTTACTTGTCTTCGTGCGCGTAGTCCATGATTGTTCTGTCTTTTGCAATGCATAGATTTTTCTGTCTTTCGTATGATCGCTGGCTGACTATCGCATGTCTGTCCTCAAGACCTCACTTTGTTTCATCTCGAAGTTTGCAATTGACGTGGCAGACACTTGGATTACTAAAGTGCCAAAATGTTGACCTGGCATAACGTTGTATCTCTGAGTAACAGTTACGCCATAATCCCTGTGTCATTTTTTCAAAAAAGGAAAATAGCGATGTCCATCTATTCGCGGGCTCCCGCATATGTCTATCAGTAAGTACTTCAATGTTATCGCGTCCACTCTGATACCTCCTTACGGCAATATTAGTTCTCTACCCGATGCATCTCTATCGAATCCTATTGCATATAGCAATGCATGACAGCATCACTGATGAATATAGCTCAACGAGAATCCTTCTCAGATGGATCCGCGTCCTACCCCAAGAAATTCTTCTCTACTCCACCACTACGACTTCTATCATATTGAAGCGAGTGTGGAGTAGCCCAGCCTAATATCACTATCAACGTTAACCGTGCAATCTCGTCATGCCCCAAAAATCTGCTGTTTTGCATCGCACAAGCACCGAGTTGGGGATGTGAGCGGCTACAAGCCCAATGAGTCCCCCGATATGGGCCAGTTCGCGGTCATAGCAGCTGCGCTTGCGTGGGATATTAGCACTGTCCGTCTGCAACGGCTGGTGCTTCAGTCGTCTTGCTTATCCTCGAAACAGTTCAAGTGAGTATTGATTACGACCCCATCCCTTCTGTCGGCCCTATATCGTCCCCGGTATCTTCTTTCTGCGACCTACTTCTTACATACTCCTAGGAAATTAAGGTCAGACGAAGTTGCGGAATTTGAGCGCGCGGTTCTGTCTGACTGACAATATGATATTCGTTCGTTCGAAAAGGCAAACCATGATGCGTGCGCGCGGCGTGCGAGGTGATTTTGGATGTGTAGATGACAAGACAGTGGGAGTATGCACCCCCTTTATTCATCAAAAATCTTGAAAGGTTCTGAGAGTGAGTAAGAATCCGTCATGGTTATGTGATTGTGATGTCTGATTCGGAGTAAAGGACTCTCTAGAGCATCCACAAGTGCGCGTCTTTGTTTGTGGACATGAAATGGCGGGTGCGCTTCAAAAAGGCGATGATCGAAGATACATTGGCTGTGATGCAAGCCAGAGCTTCCAGTTGGGCTTGTACTCGTGTTCGTATGGCGATTGCGTACTAATTATAACGCGCGCATATATTCGATGGATTTGGAAGATGTCAACCTTGATTGATATCCATCATGCCAGTATAATCAAGTCAAAAAAACTCACTGATGATTCGGATAACACGCTTGTAGAGGACGACGAGGGTACGTATGACAAATTTCTGAATTCAGTACGAGTTTCTAATGGAGATGATACCATAGATGATCTAATAGTTCGAACTATAGATCTCTTCCCAATAAACCTAGACAAGTGCCTGTCTTTCCGCGAACAGCCAGAATACAACTTCTATCAATCCCCTGAACACGAGGATGACACGAACTGAGGACAATAAGTATGTACATTCTTCCCTTCACACGCAGTTTACGAAGGGCGTTCATCTCAATGATTCACAAAGCTCCACAGATCATCTGATGTCCGACCACGCACATTCAAGCTTTAGGGTGGTGGAAAGGTACTGCTGAGGCTGATACAACGGCTGGAAAATTCGTTCTCGTCAAACGATAAGGGTCGACGAAAGGCGAGAGCTGAGCTAGACTGACTCGAAGGCCTTATGTTATGGAATGTTTTCTGCATGACTGTCAGATCTTAGGTTTTTGCGGAGGTGATAGTGAGTTTAAGTGTCGTTTGTGCCGGAATGCCGTTCGAAAGATGACCGTTACCGTTTTTCAGTCGTCCGAATTTTCCCCAGCTGCTTGAAAACTCTTCGGTGCCGTTTATTCTCCTTGGGGATGGTCAGTCCCAGCTTTTTTTCGTCCTATGTATCTTTGGTCATTAAACCTCGCAGTTTCCTTCCAAACTCCTCAGTATGGCATCTCATTGAACGGATTATCCAATACGTGAGAGTTGTCTTGTTGTGCAGTTCGTAAGTGCATATATCCTTAATTCCATACTCAATTATCTAACAGTAATATTTAGTTCCGCCAGTTGCAGGTTGATATATTACATTTTTACCGAGCCCTCCGTGATTTTGACTAGGTCGTTAGAACGTAATGGTTTATCTCACGGAGACATTCAGGCTGGCTCCTAGCCATATTCAGAGTTTCCTCAATGTAGGTCTTGACCTCATTCTGTATGTAGGCGTACTTCGCAACCACCTCCTATTGGAGACTCTTCGGACGTTATCATTGAACGTAAGGCTCTCTTCTGGAGCGTCGACACCGTCTACATGGTCTATTGCCAGGTACCTTTGTGCAAAAAACACCATTTGACCCTAGGATAAACGCCATCCTTGCTGATCTTCTCGTTTCGGCTCGTTGGCTAATATAGACCTATGAAACTACACAGTGGAAACGCTGCGGTGAATACGTGCCCCCTTGTCCTGATGACGAAGAGTGCCTATGCAGTTCCCCTGTAAATGTCCGTCCCGATCCGACATGGCTGTTCGTCCCGATATTCAGATAGAAGAAATGGGAGTTTGTGATTTCGGGTACGTTACCGGGAAGAAGGGCGTAGAGGCGTTTGCCAGGCTCGCCATTCTGGTAAAGGACGAGTTGGCATCATACACAGAAGATGAGGATGTGTCTGCAGTGCAGAAATACGCGAACTAGGCTTGAGTATCCTGTGAACCTTCCATATCAGCCGCATCGCATTGCTTGGTGAATATGGGATGAAGTGTCACGTTAAAATTGCTGATTATTCTTGTATATACTTAGCTGGACAAAGTGCATCCAAATTCTCGAGTCACAGGGACAGGCACACGCCTATCCGTTCTCCATCTGGGAAGCCTGTACCGGTGTTGGAGCCTGATCGGGCATGTACATTGAAGTGGTAGAACTTTTTTTCCTTGTCTTGCGTGTTTGTTAACGGCAGCTTGTCCGGTAATAGGAGAATAGGAGAATATGCACCGTGAAGTCTGTCACCGCTTCATGTATCGTGGTGCTGGCTCTTTTACCCTGTCATGCCCCCACTCGTGTACGATGTAAGTTCAGAGAAGAGGCTTGATTTGTGTAAGTTCACCGGTAGCTTTACTTGTTCATGCACATATCATCCGCAATACGACACGTGGCTTGCCATGTCGCCGCCGTCTTTTTTCCTGTCTTTCGAGTTTGCGTTTGCCCTAAATTGAAGGAAGAGTTCACATGTTCCTGGGATTAACGCTGCCTCAACTTGCCCACCTGACTTTCACGCCTCAGAGGTCCAAGAAAATTTCTTGGGAGCAACATACGGTTCAAATGATCAATTCGTGATCCTTTCAGCCTGAGGACTTCTAGCTCGGGAGGACCTGAGGTTGTGGTTCTTGTCGCTTCCTTTCTAAGTGTCTGTATTCGTTGATCAAGTCCATTGAACATTCTCGCCGTACTGAGCTATTTGACGGCGGTTATGTCTGTCGCTTTTGATGTCAGGAAGTCCCTTGATGGAATCATTCGACCTTCCCTCTCATCTCATAAAGACCTTCTCATGACGGATCTTCTCATAACAGATTTATGTAGGTAATGTCGAGATAGAGTGTGGGAAGCTTCGTCGACCGATGGTGATTATGCGGGGTGGAGTTTAGGTTGGTTTGCCGGCATGAGAGCGAGTGTATGAATTTGGAGACAGAAATCAAATGACATTGCCATCGAACGGTGTTTCAGACCTCGAGAGGGAAAATCGGAACTCAAGTAAGCAAAATAAGCTGGTGTTCACATGCAGATGGACAGTCTGTGCCATGAACTTGCCCATATCATCGGAGTTTTTAACTGTGGCGTCAGATTTTGACAGAAGGAATTCCGCTTAGAAAAGCGCGCCGGTCGTAGCAGAGAAAATTAATCAAAAGCATATTTTCATCTGCTATTTCCTGCTCAAGTTTTCTCATAAGAAAACCAACTAGATCCACAAGAACCAAGTGCTTCCCAGACGTTTTGACATGTCAAACTGCCATGGAAAATCAAGGTACTTCATATGTGATTCTCAGTGTCTGTCAAGTCTGAATGGCATGTATGCCGAGATCACTTTCTTGAATCTTTTCCGATTGTATGTCAGATCATGAGAATATCACAGATCAAGCTTTGTGACTGGACGCCAAGGTATAAAAGGCCTCTAGTAGAAGTAATTATCCTCTAGTCGACCATTCAGTTCTTCTACGAATCTGTAACAGACACTCAGCTTCAAAAGTTCAATATGTTTACTCGCATCCACACCTTGTTCTTCGTCTTCCTTTTCGCGCTTTGCGTTTCGGCCAGCGTCCCTCGCCGAGATGTCCCTTCTGCTAGTTGCACTGCAAACACTGGGACCCAGCAATGCTGCAATCAGCTGGAAGATGTGAGCGTCTTGACAATATCAACAACGTTAACTCTGTGCAATATTGACGGAGTCACACGCAGGCCGGAAACCCCCTCGTTAACATCATTGCCAGTCTCCTTGGCATCGCTGGTGACCTTACTGGTCAAGTTGGCTGTGAGTTCATTGTTTGAGTTAATTCTTACAAGTCAATGAAAACCACAAATCAGTAACCTGCGACCCGATTGTTGGTGGAAGCCAGTGGTAAATTTTATTCTCTTTTGAAAGTCATCGCGTCACGAAGGCTCATTCACATATCTAGCAATTCCCAAGCTGTTTGCTGCACTGGTAATTCCTTCGTGAGTTATATTATCTTGATAATTTTTTTCTGCAATGTCCACTCACCTTTAAGTCGATAGGGCGGCGGAGTCCTCGTTGTGGGATGCAGTCCAATCAATATCAATCTTTAAGCCAACTGCGAGAAGTTGCTTTGGACTGTTGTACAAGAAGGTTGAGAATAGTTGGAGATCAGTCAAGTTTCCGGGATGTGCAATATTTTGTATATCAGTGTGATTTCAAATGAAAATGGGTGGAAAGAATGGCCAGGCCAGGAAACCGAGAAAAGAAATATAGGGCTGCACACCGTAACCGTGCCGTCGAGGATCTGGTGAACCTCGCCATGGTACGGTTACGGACGGTTGAGCGCCGTACTCACATGTGAATTACGGCCGTGTCTATGTTCAAAGGCAATCATGTATAAGTGATGGAGGGTCCTCACCTAAAGGCCAGGGACAATCCTGGAGACCAAGAGCGTGTAGCTGTGGGCCTGACGGATGCGTGAAAGTGCTGATTTATGTCATCGTGTGTCAAACTCTGTCGGAAGATTCCCTGATATATTCAAAACCGAATTCGGTCAAATCAGGCTGACAAATTTTCTTAATCAGGTGATAGGCTCACATAAGCATCCTCCCAGGGCTCAGATCAAAGTAGGGGCCTTACCAAGGCAGTGTAAATTTGTGACCATTTTGCCTCTGTAGACTTAGTTCTGCAACTAATCCATATACACATTAAACAAATTTTACTCTACTGGTGTATGGATATCTATTTGTATAATAATCAGAGGAAAATTTGCAATGAGGCCAGAAATCAAGGGCTCACAAATCTGAGAGCCATTTGTAGTCATGTAGTCAATAAATTTGCAGCCAATGAGCTGCTTCTCGTGTGCTCAGACAAATAAGTAAAATATACTGGTTTTCTGAGAGGGCTCACAAAGCCAGTCTTGGTCACAGCATTAAATTTCTTGTGTCTGCAGTAATGGTGATGACACTAAACCCTACTAGTTGAGGGAATAGAAATGCCGCAGAGGGACTTAGCAAAGCAGCCCAACTACAACACTCAAAAACCTCTAACTGAAGCAAGGCTTAGCTAGTGTGTGTGCGGGGGCGAGCGCTGCAACGTCCCAGAGATTTCCTGAAAGATGGATATAGTATCGAAATTAGCGATGTCGCTATCGGATGTCGCTAGCGCTAAGAAAAACGAGTTACTAAGGGGATTCTAGCAAGTTGCTATCAGAAGTCGCTAAGCGCTAAGTGCTATCGCTATCTCAGATTCAAAAGACTAGTTGGGGACTTGACCTGCTATAATTGTTGCAAACCTAGTTGGGGACTAGGCCTGCTGTACAACTAGAGAGATCGCGATACCAAAGGAAGGTGGAGGTGGATTGGTAGCTGTGCTGTGATGCTGTTGATGAGTCGCTGTTGGCGCTGGACACGTATTTTTTCATTTTTCTTGACATTTCGCTACTATTGGATGCAATGTGCCTGTCATGTGACCATGCATGTGACTTGCACGTGACTTTCACGTGATCGGCTGACAGGTTTTTCTTGCTGACTGATTTTTGGAGCTTGAGTTGGAGC
>JAGGAR010000105.1:0-24920 GCA_017657315.1 Termitomyces sp. K1Ag | reverse complement strand
CTCTTACATACATACCTAGCTCTGTTTCTTACCTATCCGAAGTTCCTGCGACAATCTACAACAGCGAGCGTCAATTACTTATATATATAACATGGCACCCGACTAAGACACCTTCGTTTACAGAATCAAGTAGACTATTTATCAAGCTTGCCTCGTCGACAGCCAGTGAATTTAAACAATATGCCGTCAAACTATCATAGAGCCGAAGATAGTAGAGTTCGAAATATGAAAATCCTCGGACTCGTTGCGAAGGCCCAAGACCATCTTCAATGTATGGTGTGGCGTATTTTTTTTTGTCTGAATTATGAAAACCTGGGTTGTGGGTCAATCAAGGGTACTGTTTGATGATCCGTCTTCAATCATATGTCTTGATCGACGTCTATCCACGGCGGAGCGGCAGCAAACCCGGCCATTGATATCGGTTCTGACACATAAGCAAGGGACGAAAGAATGCTCCGAATGGTCGCCAAAGTTTATGGTTTTTGACTGATACTTACTACAAGGCGATTCGCTATAGATCGCATGAAATGGGCCAATGGACGTATTTTCTTAAGTGCTTGCATATACTGAATCGACGACAAGTGTATGCAGTGTCACCTCTATTTGTCGGTCTGTGAGATTTGTAAGCCTTAGTTATTCTCTAGTACGAAGCCCACAGAGGGCACAAAGAGCAAACTGATGAAAAGCCTCAGGTCGACAAGGGGGGCAGAAAGAATTGCGGTGTGCTCCGTTTTGGTATTGGCAATGTCGGTGTCTTCGTACTTGTGAGCCCTTCTGGAGACGATGTCGTGGTGTCAAGTGTCGAGGCCTCAAAAGATTTACACAGAGCCTCAAATAACTTTCTCGCATCTTCTGCTCCAAACCCACCAACCGTCATTGCTTTGACCAGAGACTTCATCTTCAATTCAATGCGAGGAACCTAGGCCACAAACTCAATAATAAGTTAAAACGTAATGTATCAGCGGAGGAAACTTACACAGGACAACATTTTGTCAATCATAGCGCCGCATTCCTGAAGGTCATGCGCGAAAGCAGATGGTGACCCTTCTGATAATGGAGTATCGTATTTCTTGGCGTGATGAAGGTTGGTGAAGTAGTATCGAACGGGATATTCCGTCCTGTCGAAGTCAACTGGTGATTCACAAGTGCTTGGAGCACTGCTGAGGTCGACCATGAAAGACGTCGGGTCGTTGAACGATAGGTTTGCAATTTGGAGCTCGTGTAGAAATGTAAGACCCTGATAACATGATTGGTAGGCTTATTCATTCCAGAAAACGTTCTTACCTCGAGAATTTGTCTAAAGAAATCGATGTAATTTGACACAGTTTTGAACGGCGGCTGATCAAAAGGGTTGAGACGTTCCATACACAAGTAAACATTGTCGTCTCTCTCAACAGCACACCTCAGATGAGGTATAGAGTTCCAGGGATCTGAGCGTAGTTCTTTATGATTGAGCTCCAAAATAAGATACAGTTCTGTTGAGGTTCGAGGCAGGCACTTGATCATAAGGGAGTCTCGAAGTTCTGGGGATGAAGGCTCCACTAGTATCTGCATAGGTCTCAAACGGGTGTTTTAGTAAATCCTTGCCACACTCACCATATCAGAAAAGTTTGTGTTAAATTTTGGGTTCTCTTCGAGAAGATCGTCAATCAACTTCTCGTAATCGCTAGAATTGGAAGAAGTTTTGAACGTTTTGTGCCAAACCTAGAGGGCTTCACATACATGTCATACGAAACCGATGACGACGATGACCAACTTGAGGACGACGCAAGACTTAACGTAGACCCGCGAGATGGAGTCCCTTCGAAAAGTCCCTCACCGTTTGTAGTCCCAACTCGTTCCATTCGCTGCAAAGGATGTCCAAATTGCGCGTAAACACCAGTGTCCTCGAGCGTGGCTTGACTGCTTTCCGAATCGGAATCCGAGTCCTCGGGAGAGTGAAACAAATCTTGGAAGTAAGTGTTCACGCAGGATGAAGATTTTTCCGTGTCATGATTGACCAAATCATGGGGAGGAGAGGCTGCAGGCGGGGGTGTGGCGGGCATAGTCGTAGTAAGTTGCGGGACCGCGTTCAAGGGAGAGACTCGGAGACCAGAAGCGATCTCCGATGACAAGCACATCCTTTTATGGGCGGATTTTGGCGCTCATGTCTGAGATTGGTCTGAGATTGAGATCTGAGAGACTGAGACGCCAGCTGGCATGTAGGCTTCTATAAATCATTCCAGGATTTTAGAGTTCGGGAGATCCTGTCAGTGAAACGAAACTCGCGCGCGCGTGGTAACAGTGTTCATATTACGAAAATGAAGTCTTTTGACCAAGCCATACATGATATAGTAAGTTAGCGACGTAGTACTTAGGTGTATGGGAAATTCATTATTTTATCCATACGTTACTTACATAATATTTCTGTGATAACGTGATCACTACCTTAATTTTTGCGTATACAATTGAAGGACGGCGACAGTGATGACAAGCGAAGCATCCAGCAGTGCTCTTACTTCTGCAACATTCGATGACTTTAACTCACGGCTCCAAAGTAATGCACTGCAGGCGACGAGGAACGGTCTTGCATTGCCAAATGACATCCCGTTCCACCGATCTATGGACTCAGAGTTTGCGAAGGATCTCGACATCTTCTCAACACGAGTTCTCTCACTTGCAAACAAAGTCATGACTTTGGTGGCGACAGCCGACACTACTTCCTCACGAGCGAAAGGAAAAGCCAAATTGGAGAACCAGGATGATATTGTGGACAACTTTCATTCACTCGTGGTGGACTCCATGGATCAGCTCCTGGAAAGAACGGTGAATTGCTTGAATCAGTTTGATCTTAGTTCACTCATTTAACCACAGGATATATGTCTCGACGAATCTTTAGGTCGTATGAAAGCCCCTGCCATCGCTGTCAACCCCGTTCCACAGATGACGAAAGTAACGAAAAGGGTGCGTCAACTGAGAGAACCCGCCTGCCGCGTCAAGTCTGATTTCTCGCAGACTACCCGTGGTCACATAGAACCGGTTATTCAACATGCTTCCCATATACCGAAGCCTCAATTGTTGTTCAAACAGAAGATAGAAAACAATGACTTACCATGGTATCCTTCATTATCCCACAAGTATAACGCGCAAGTTCCACTTGGCTACGAGTTTCATGACTCTGATGCAGACACTGCTTTTCCTGTGTAGGTAATTTCATATTACCTGTCGATTCGCATTTCACACGTCTTCAAGCGCGACGCACCCATACCGTTACGAAATCGCCCATATCCGTTATTCAGAGGGAATCTACAAACCTGTCGCACCCTCTCCACCGAAAGACTTTTCAGACACGCCTTTCACCTGGATATCTACGTCAGACGGCCTTCAATCAATGCTTGCCAAACTACGGGAGGCGTCAGAAATTGCTGTTGACCTCGAACATCACGACTATCGATCTTATGCAGGATTTGTGTGCCTGATGCAGATAAGCACACGAGATGAGGATTATATTATTGACACACTTGTCCTTAGAGACGAGTTGGTCGAGCTCAACGAGGTCTTTACCAACCAAAGCATCGTGAAGGTTTGATGACGACTTTTCTCTAATCTCACCTTTTCTGACGACCTATTAGGTATTTCACGGTGCGGAAAGCGATATTGTTTGGCTCCAGCAAGACTTCAATATATACGTCGTCAATTTATTTGATACCTTCCATGCATCAAAAGCCTTAGGTTCATATCAATCTCCTACCTTCCGTGGTTTTTCTTATGATGTGATCCAGACTTCCCGCGACACGGTCTGGCTAACCTCCTCGAGATGTACTGCGATTTTAATCCGGACAAACGATACCAACTGGCTGACTGGCGTATACGGTTTGTAGCTATGTCTCTCGTCTTGCTAGTTTCTCTTATGTATTTGCAAACAGTCCTCTAACGAAGGAAATGCTGGAATATGCGCGGTCCGACACTCACTTTTTACTGTACATCTACGATAATCTGCGAAATGCGCTACTAGACCGTGCCCAGTCACGAGCTCAGTCACGCGCACAATCTCGTTCGCCATCTGCATCGCCACCCCACGCTTCAACGACTGGGGATGTAGCACATGCATTAATCAAGCAAGTTTTGGCAAAATCTGAGGAAACCTCCTTGCGTACATATGAAAAGGAGGTGTATGATGCCGAAGGTGGTACTGGAAGCAGCGGGTGGGACACACTAGCTCGTAAATGGAATAAAGGTGCACTACTTGCCGGAGGGCCAAATGTTGGTGTCAGTGCCCTTCAGCGCGCAGTTTACCAAACCGTACACAAATGGAGAGAAATGATGGCACGTATGGACGACGAAAGCACAAGGTATGTTTCGAGACATTGATATTGGATCAACCTGTGCCTTATGCTTTCCAAGATATGTTTTGCCGAATCATTTCTTGTTCCAGTTGGCAGAACAACCCCCTGCAGACATGGCAGCGTTGCTTGGCGTATTTCACTCAGCTCCACCTGTTATACGCAAGTACGCGAAAGAGCTTTTAGATGTCATCAGAGATTGTGTCAGGCGACATTTGTCGAGTAGTACGACTTCTTCGGCCCCTGCAATTAAGTCGCAAGCGTCGGTTCCTCAAGATACTGAATCATCCACCGCACCACAAGCACAAGCGAAATCGAGTGAAACTTCTGTGCCCAGTCTATGGACCTACAGTCAGTCAATCCCTTTCTGCTAAGTAACTGATCTGAAACTCCACGTTTTCGCGACATCTCCGCAAACAGCATCAAAAAACAATGCAGTTGCCTCGACATCATCACTCTTTGGCCCGACATTAACATCCGTCCGCAATACACCTCGAACATCAACCGTGTTCGCAGCAACAAAAAATTCGTTGTTTGGCGATGGGCCCTCTAGCACATCTCCCTCTAAGCTCGTGCGTCCCTTTTTTCTCATCCATCACGCTTCTTAACGTGACGTTTTCGGAATGCATAGTCGACAAATGAACATCCACATCTAGATCTTCATTTCCGCGACGTGGTTGCTCGTATTAACAGCACGCTCGCAATTGCACCCACAATACCCAGAGTATGTGTACCTAACTCACCTTCTCTTGAATTCGTCCCCCAATGCCGCTCGTCATTTTCACAGGTTGCAGAATCAAAAAATGAGCGCGTTTCAGAAAACGGTCCCGAAGATGTACAAGTCTCCCTAGCTGAGGTATCCGGGATGCAGGTCGAGGTTCCTTTCATTCCCGCATCGCAGCGCAGGGTTGTCCAAGTTGTCGAAGATGACTCGATTGTCGTCGTCGGCCAAGCAAGGCAAAAGAAACGTAAACGAACAAAGCTGTCGACTGATGGGGTGACACGGACGTTGGCCGAGGGATCCAGTCCCAAAAATAAACACAAAAACAAGGAAAGCGGAATCAGAGACAACGCCAACGACCATGAGCCGTTTGATTTCACAACTATACCAAACATTCTGGATGACAATCCAAACGTTGAAGACACGAAGCAGAAGAGGCAGAAGAAACACAAAAATGGTAAAAATCTCCATACTCATGCTTCGTTGTCTCTGGCTTACATCAACTATAGCTGGTACTTTCTACGGCGACTTCCCCGCTCCACCCAAGGCACACAGCGAACTCAAACGCGGGAACCAGTCCCACACTTTCAAGCAATAGAGTTCGGGTGCAGCTTGGTTTTTGCACTTGATCCTTTCCTTGCTCCATCAGTCACTACTCGGGCAACATCCTCAAGCACAACCATCAGGTGCAATCGTGCTGTGGTATTGCTACCGTGATGTGTGCTCGAAATCCAGTGTACATACGACTTACATACGTTATAAAGCGTGCACAGTCTTGACCGGTTCATTGGTTCCGAAACATTACACACTTGCTGCAACATGCGCTTCTCAGTATATAATAACGTTCTCAAAAAATGTCTGACAATTACCACTGACCGCAGCTCCTTTTGCATCCTTAACACCTCTTACCATGTCCCACTCGTCACGGTCGTCAATGACGCTTAACAACCATGCTCCGATGCACCCGACCGCGTCGGCTTTGTCATCGGAGTCGAGTATAGCTCCTGTATCTGCACGACCAGACATCGAGCATATGCCGGTCGCGAATGATCCTCGAGCATGGTCCCCGCTACGAAAGGTTTTCTGTTTCTTTTTTTAAATAAGTTGACGATGATTTTTTTTCCTCATGAGTGGTGGTGTGGCTCTTAGAATCTCAGTTTGGCAATGATTTCATGTGCTGCTATGATAGCTGGACTTTCCAGCAGCATCCCGAACCGTAAGCGAAATGCCTAAGCTGGCGAATGCTATGGCTAATCCTTCAACGACTCTAGCGGCGGTACAACAGATACAGGAGGACCTTCCGGCTACAAGTTCTCAATTTAGTTGGATTATTTCAACATTTATTCTTGTCCAGGGCACAATGCCTCTTGTCTGGAGCCCGATTAGTGAAGTAAAAGGGCGGAAAGTAAGTAATCTATTTATGGAACACATCCCTCCGTTTCTGACCATGGATCGGTTTTTCTAGGTAGTATATGTCGTCTCCTTAGCACTGTTTATGGTGGGTTCCATCGTGGTTGCTGTTAGCCGCAGTGTAGGGCTGTGAGTGTCATCTCCATATCCACATATCCGTGAGATAAATTTTACTTCTAATAGCGTCATTGGGTTTCGATGTCTCCAAGCCGCAGGGTACGAGTTTACCATCAAGATGGGCCGCTCTAACCGCTTTCTACAGTTCCAGTGCTGTTATTTCCATTGGTGCCGCTACACTGGCTGATATGTATGAACCGGCTGAGCGAGGCACCAAAGTCGGCAAAGTTCACTTCCAAAATCTTTTGTCAACTGATTTTGAAAATTCCATAGATGGGGATATATTATCTGGCACCTTTGCTTGGTCCCGTGAGAACGACATCTATTTACATCAACGACGTCCTGTTAATATTCTCAGGATAACAGTCCCTAGGACCTATTCTAGGAGGAGGCCTCACAACAGGCTTAGGCTGGCGAGCCATTTTTTGGTTCCTTAGTATAGTCAGCGGCTCTAGTTGCCTTTTCTTTGTTGTTTTCTTTCAGGACACGTTTCGAAAGGAACGCAGCTTAACCTACCAGAACCTCCTCAAGCAACGTCTGGAAGAGGCTGGGAATAGAAAATCGCCCAATGCCGACCTTGAAAAGAACTCACCTCCACAGATTGTAGTGAATCTTTCTCTCAAAGATGTCAATCTCGTTAGGTCACTCGCTCTGGTGTTATGCCGAATAAATAACGTTGCGATTCTGTTTGCTTCTGGTCGGGATTCAAAAAATTACCTAGGCGAAAGACCACCCCACTTACCAATGACTCAGGTCTTCAATTCGCCTTTGGATTCCTGATCGCGTACACAACCGCTCGTACCCTTAGCATGCATTATAGTTACAATGCGCTCATAACCGGACTTATTATCGTAGCCTTTGGAATTGGTGTGTTGTGTGATCCCTTTTTCTTTAGTGGAAACCTGATCGTGTCTCCCAGGCTCCATGACTGGTAGCCTATTAGGCGGTCGGTTCTCCGATTATGAGCTAGCTCGATTAAAGACAGCCAATGGGGACGTCAGTTATCCAGAGGTGAATCTTATTCCCCATCTCGCTCAATCCATTGAATGTCAATGTCCACTGTTACCCAGATGCGTCTGAAAAGTGCCATCCACAGCGTTTACTTACTGCCTCCATTTATACTCGCATTCGGGTGGATCTGTGATCAACACGTTCATGTAGTTGCTATCTGTGTCTTCCTATTTTTCTGTGGTCTTTTCTCCGTGTATGTCACGTTTGATACCACTTCCTTGTCTAAACCTCGTTCGCAGCTGGACATACGCTAGTACTCTTGCGTACATTGTAGATTCCAATACTGGCCGTTCTTCATCTGCAGTAGCAGCTAACAGCGCATTCCGTGGAGTTTCGGCTTTCGTAGCGATAGAACTTGCTGTTCCTCTCCAGGCGAGTTATCAGTGGCTTCACTTGTTCTTCTTTGTGCCCACTAATCAAACATTTAGGACGGCTTGGGTGATGGTAAGTGAAACTTGACATATGGTTATGAATCCCGTCTAACATGTCGTTCCACAGGCTGGACCTACACTCTCTGGGCAGGACTCATGGTGATCAGTGGAATTCTTGTTCTCTTGGTCGCGTATCGTGGACAAGGATGGCGCCAAAAGGCGGAGGAAAGAGAAGGACAATACGCACTGGCAAACAAGAATTGATATCTCTTCTTCAAAATATCTTCCCTCTGTACGGTTTGTCCTTATATTTGAGTACACCTGAACCATGATACCTTTTCTGCAGAATGTGCTTTCGTCTATGTACGCTCTATCCTCATGGTTGTAAATCTATGGTTGTCTTTCACTGGACATGTACTCTGGAATACTCCTGGGCCCTATTAGAATAGATTCTAATAGATTACAGTATATATGAAGACGCTCTGATCATCGATGCTCAGGCTATTCGTATAGTTACTATAGTATGTAATCCGACACTGTTGATAACGTTATTTGCTGCTTTCCCCTTAGTAGACTTCTGAATATCGTCTTGCAAAAACGAGGACTTGAGGTTGGATCCGAGTCCTGAGACCTAATGCTCACTTCTACCTATATGGTCAGCCTAGGTGGCACTAAATCTGTCACGATAATCTATTGATTATTGGCGATGCCGTTAGAATCAGCCGTACGAGTTTCTAAAGATTGTAAACAAAGTATCTTTTGCTGGCTACCTACGGCATTTGACAAGTTCACAACAAAAAGATTTTAAAAGGTGGTGTAGGGTCGATCGTCTGTTAACAATAATTAACAGAAGCGTAACACACCTGAAATAGGGACAGTTACATGCGCTTGTCGCGTGTTCCGTTGGGGAATTCAAGGTTGGTGCGACTGTCGATTCGACTGGACTTCAAGTTGTTTCCTCGAGTCAGAAGAAAACCTACCCTGAATCGATTCGTGCCTCGAATCGGAGATTCAAAGGGTGTCATGTTAGATCCCACCAACACAACAAGCTAATAATCCTTCTCTATTTATCCGACTTCCAACGCCTCTTATGATTGATGCTGCTTGACCTACTGAAGATCCTACGGACGATTTCTACGAGCAAGAGGGCTTACTCTCATTCCATATGCCGAGTTGAAGCAGCACGATATTGTGAACCTTACAATACCTTCGATCTCGTTCCCATTCAGGCTGCTATTTCAAGTGTAACAGTGTGCCAATCTATGTTCGCCGCATCTCTAGCTGCTTTGCAGAAAGATGTTAGTCGCGGTTCCTGCGGAAAGACGTTACCGGAGAATGTAAATTGCTTTGGGTTCAATGATATGACTGATAACTTCACCTTCAATATGCTTATCCCTAAATTAGCATTCTACAAGTTCATGGTTCGCTTTGTATTTGTGTCCTCAGACCCTAATACACTCACCATAAGTCGGACTACGACAATCATCGAGCTTGGGCATGTCTCCGTTGGTTCAATGTGGCATCTCCGCAACCACCTCTCGGAAGCGTTCTAGCTCGTGACAGCGAGCTACGCTGAGACACTAAATACCATCACAATCGTCACCTTGCCGTCCTTCCTGCCTACCAGGTGTGTGTGCCCTTGCTTGTCTGACTACGCTACATCCACTGATTGTTCCGTTTACGAAATGATCCCGAAGATATAATGGGGCTCACGTCGGCGGGATCCAGTTCTCAAAATACCTACAACAAGGGAAGTGGGACCATTGACGAGGCCAATAACAATGAGCTGTTCGACTTCACGACTATACTGAACATTCTGAGTGACAATCTAAATGCTGATCACACGAAGCAGAGGGGGCAGAAGAAGAAAAGAGTGGTATAAACATAGACACCTCATGGTTCGTTATTTTGGGCTTATATATATTAGTTTGTAAGGTGTCTACGGCGACTTCCCCCCGGTCCAAGCCACACAGCGAACTCATAACGTGGGAAGCAGTCTCACACTTTCATGACTTATCAGGCAGTAGACTCAGTCTCTCGACGACTTGGTTCGTGCACATTATCCTTTCCTTACTCAATTGGTAAATGCTTATGTGTACTCCTTCCTGGCAAGAAACATACAAAAAATAAACTATTTATCATCGGGACACGAGCGGGGTTTCGCTACATCCTTGAAGCGCAACCGTCAGGTGCAATCGTGCCGTGGAATTACCACATGATGTCTATGATGCGTGCCCAAGTTTCAGTGTATATACTTACGTATTCATCACAAAGGACATGCACCTCAGAAGTGTTGACGGTTTCGGAACATCGGAAACGTCAACTATCTCTGTTTACACTTAAGTAACACACTGCAACATGCGCCTCCTGATATATAACAACCGGTGCATTCTGAATAATAAATTTTGGTAAACACCAGTGACCGCGCTCCCCGTCACAACCGTCGCGTTCGTCAATGACGCTCAACAACCACGCTCCGATACACCCGCCGGTCGAGTCGACATTACCGTCCGACTCAATCGCGGCACATGTATCCGATGAAGTCGCACGACCAGACATCGAGCATATGCCGGTTGCGAATGATCCTCGAGCATGGTCCCCACTACGAAAGGTTTCTTATTTCTTATAAGCATGATTGCCTCATGAGTGATGCGTAACTCTTAGAACGTCAGTTTGGCAATGATCTCATCTGCTTCTATGATAGCTGGACTTGCCGGCAGTATTCAGAACCGTGAGCAGGATGCCCAATCCGGCGGTTCGTCTTGTTCTCGTAGCTGATCCTTCTATGATTATAGCGGCGGTACAACAGATGCAGCAGGACCTTCCAGCTACTAGTTCTCAATTTAGTTGGACTATTTCAGCGTTTGTCCTTGTTCAAGGCCTGATACCTTTGGTCTGGAGCGCAATCAGTGAAATCAAAGGGCGAAAAGTAATTTTTTTTGTATGACTGGCAGCCCGTGTTCCTTCTTATCTGACTATACATCGGCTTTTTTTAGCTAGTATATGTCGTCTCCCTAGCGCTGTTTACGGCGGGGTCCATCGTGGTCGCTGTCAGCGGTAGTGTGGGGCTGTGAGTGTCATGTCCATATTCGCGTATCATAGGATTGAAATTACTTGTCATAGGGTCATTGGCTTTCGATGTCTTCAAGCCGCGGGGTACGAGATCTTTGCCATTCGTGTAGGCAGATTTGACCGCTTTCTACAGTTCCAGTGCTGTTATTTCTATTGGTGCCGCTACACTGGCTGATATATATGAACCGGCTGAGCGAGGCACCAAAGTCCGCATGATTTATTCTCCAGGATCTTTTGCCAGCTAATCTTCATTCGGTAGATGGGGATATATTATATAGCTCCTTTGCTTGGTCCTGTGAGTGCGATATTAATGGACAACAAGGATGTCCTTTTAATTTTTTTGGAATAATAGTCCATAGGGCCTATCCTTGGCGGAGGTCTTACCACAGGCCTAGGCTGGCGAGCCATTTTTTGGTTCCTCAGTATAGTTGGCGGCTCTATCTGCATTTTCTTTGTCGTTCTTTTCCGTGACACGTTTCGAAAGGAACGTAGCTTAACCTACCAGAATGTTCTCAAGCAACGGGTGGAAGAGGCTGCGAATAGTAGAAAATCATTGACACCTTATACTGATCTCGAAAAGAACTCACCTCCGCAGATTGTGGTGAGTCTTTCTCTCAAAGATGTCAATCCTGCCAGACCAGTCGCTCTGGTGTTACGCCGCATAAATAACGTTACCATTTTGTTTGCTTCTGGTCAGTATTAAAGTGTCGCCTAGTAATAGTAGGCGAGTGATCACCCCACTTACCAATGACTCAGGTCTTCAATTCGCTTTCTATTTCCTCATCACCTACGCAACTGCTCGTACCCTTAGCATCAATTATAATTACAATGCACTAGCAATTGGGCTTGTTATCGTAGCCTTTGGAATAGGTGCGTTGCGTTCTACTTTTTATCTTTCGCGAAAGCCTGATGTTGTATCTGTCAGGCTCCATTACTGGTAGTGTACTAGGCGGTCGTTTCTCCGATTATGAGCTAGCTCGGCTTAAGGCAGCAAACGGGAACGTCAGCTATCCAGAGGTGAGTCTTATGACCCATTTTTGCTCAAGCCACTAAACATCAATACTCCTTGTTACCCAGATGCGTCTGAAAAGTGTTGTTTATAGTGCTTGCTTGCTACCTCCATTTATACTCGCATATGGCTGGATTTGTGACCAGAACGTTCATGTAGCTGCTGTTTGTGTGTTCTTATTTTTTTGCGGTTTTTTCTCGAGGTACGCCGCACTTAACTCCGTTGATATCCCTTTGCAATTGAATCTAAACCTGGTTCGCAGCTGGACATACGCTAGTACTCTTGCATACATTGTAGACTCTAACACTGGGCGTTCTTCGTCTGCGGTAGCCACTAACAGCGCGTTCCGCGGTGTTTCGGCTTTCGTAGCGGTAGAGATTGCTGTTCCTCTTCAGGCGAGTTCTCGGTGGCTTCACTTTGTCTTGTATCTACTAACCGAACACCAGGACGGCTTGGGTGATGGTAAGTGAAACTTGACTTGCAGTCATGAACATCGTCTATCATGTCGTTCCAAAGGCTGGACCTACACTCTTTGGGCAGGACTCATGCTAATTAGCGGACTTCTCATCCTCTTGATTGCATATCGTGGACAGGGCTGGCGTCAAAAGGCGGAGGAAAGAGAAGGACTACATGCGAACAAGGAGTGATACTCTTCAACGTTTCAACATGTGCTCAATTATCGTCTAAGTATCCCGCTATCGTCTTACACTAGATTTTCTTTCTACACGTGTACCTAGTAATACTAGTAAAATTCCCTCAAGAATAGATTACACTGTGAGGATTCCTTTCCGATGCTACTTACATGTAGCATCTTGCAAAAACGATCACTTAAATAATGATCCTGTAGCTGAGCGCTGAGCGCCGCTGATCCTCGGTTCTAAGTCAGGTCTGGCAATGCGGCCGCCGGTATGATGCATCGGATGACATATCCATTGGAATCAGAATGTGCATCGGACTTGAGCTTGAGTACGAACCATTGGGAATGGCTCCCAGCTCCCTGGTTCCCGATCATGCTGAATTTCTTGCTGGCCACCTAGGGCATTTGACAAATTCGCAACTGGAGGCCCTTGAAAACTTTAGGGCGAACCTTTTGAAGGCTGAACTCTATACCGCTCCGATTGATGGCACCAAAGCTTCCCATGACGATCCAACCCTATTGTACGTGGTCCTTTAATGGCTGCTCGACCTACTGAATTGTTTCAGACGATTTCTACGAGCGAGAGGCTTTGCCCCTAGTCCGGCTCAGAAGCAATTTTCAAATGCTGAGAAATGGCGGAAAGAGCACGATGTTGTGGATCTTTACAACACCTTCGATCCTGTTGAATTTGAAGCGGCCAAACGATTTTATCCACGTTGGACCGGAAGGAGGGACAAGGTCCTTATTCACTTGATCTGCTCTTCCAATGCTTATCGAACCTCTAGAATGGTCTACCGCTATATGTTTACCGCCTGGCGTCTCTGGCCCCTTTGCAGAAAGAATTAGACGCCGTTCCTGCGGAACGACGGTACCAAAGAATGTCAGTCGTCTTAGCTCAATACTTATGACCGATTGCTTCACCATCCAAATCCTTATCTATATAGAATAGCACTTTACGAGCTCATGGTCCGCTTCGCCTTCCCTCTTTGTTCCCACCTTCCACACCCCAGTAGCCCCACTCCCATAAGTTCAACGACGACCATCATCGACCTTGAGGATGTCTCAATTGGTTCAATGTGGCATCTCCGCAACCACCTCGCGGAGGCGTCCCGGCTCGCGACAGCAAACTACCCTGAGACACTCAATACCGTCGCAGTCGTCAATTCGCCGCCTTTCTTTCCTACCATCTGGGGGTGGATCAAGGTGTGTGGGAACCCTTGCTTATCTGACTTACTACACCAACTGATTATCTCTGAAGGGGTGGTTTGATGAGGGCACGCGTAACAAGATTCATGTACTTGGCAAGGACCCAGGGCCAACTCTCCGTAACCTTATCCATGCACATGATCTTCCCAAGCCATACGGGGGCGAACTAGAGTGGAAATTCGAGGACGAACCACGTCTCGACGACGACGCCAAAGCTGCTCTGAGTGGGATAATGCCAAAGGGACCCGTGATTTACGCAGATGGGGCAGCAGTGAAGCCGACATGACTAACCAAGGAATGTCAAGCACTTGAATGCTAAACGTTACGCAGTCTTAAGTGTTGAAGATGAGCAATCTTTCATGGGTCAGTTTCTTATACCTAAGAATGATAGAGTAGAATTCAAGTTCTTAAAAATATGGATGGCTATAGCTAAACTGGTGACATTCGCATGCCACCTAGCACGGTACATAATGATTAAGATGATAGATGGAGCTAGAACGTCCGCGTCAGGCCTCAGGAGTTAGAAACTTCGTCAAGAGTGTAGATAAGATAAGATTCTGACTTTTGTAGCAATTTGTGCCGCAAGAACTCCAATTTGAATCAACTCTTTTTCTACCCCCCTTTGTACATCCTGAAAGATTGCCACATACTAGGAATTCTACCGCACATCGTGGTTCTGCGCGCTATACAGTCTTTTGAGCGAATATTCTGCCCATAATCCAATGCGCCACTGCTACCTATGAATCAAGATATCACATAATAGGCACAATGGGACCATCGCACTATTGTCAATTTATTCTTTGAGTTGCTTGGCCAAAGTCTTTCTACCGATCTCATATTACTTCAGCTCATTGGAGCTCGAGCCACCGTCTGGCCACCCTGGCCGTCTGAAAGAGTCCCAAACGTATATATATATATGTCCCTGGTATAGTTTTACGTGAGTACAAGGTTGATTTCACGGTTCTTTCTCTTGTTGTCTTATTATCTCTTTGTCTTGCACTCTTTGATCATGTCTACAACTGTACCGAAGAAGATTACTTCGCCTGGAGCGAGTGATCTCACGACCTTCCAAGATATGATCATGTAAGTCATATTCTCTCTTTGTTATCTTATACCCGAAGACAACCTGACTTCAATATGAACATAAGAGCTTCGATTAATGATTACAATGAAAAGACGACTAATGAAGTGGATCCATTGGTTCTCGAGGCTGTGTGAGTGGCTCTTTTCTGTCCCAAGCTGAAAGTGGGATTTTACGGGTTATATACGTATAGGGTTCAGATTGTGCTTGGGATGGGGGAGGATGAAGGGGTTCAGGATGGTGGTGATGCTTCGGCTTGCGCTGCAAATCCTTATACTTCCGACAAGATTACTTCTGCTATCCTTCATTCCGAACCCCCTCCCGTCATTAATACTCCTGCCACCACCATTCCTCTCTCACCTCCTTTCCCTTCACCTCCACCTCAATATCCCCTCCCTACGACGTCTACCCGTCCACAACTTCAAACACATATAACGAACCCATACTGGCATCTGACACAGTTCTCACCCAGCCAATCCAAGTAAGCACTCCGCTCTCGTCCTCCTTGTCTTCAATCCATTCTCAGTGATAAAAGTGCATGGCTCTCCGAACCGACGTACGAGAATTTCTGGTCTGCATTCCAACGCAACGACGGGCCAAGGGATGGGGGTCTAAAACCTAAGCCTTCCGTCGTTCCTAGCTGGCCTAGCACACCACCACCTTCATTTCTAAAATCCAGTCCAACGACTTGCATCCTCTCGCCTTCTCCGGATCAACTCAAAAGGAAAGCAGACGTATTCGATGACGAGACGGGAAAACAACTTTCCCCGATACCAGTGGCACACCTCGACGGCCTTAGCAGCAGCTCAAAGAGAAAGAAACATGAGGATTACCGGAGCGGATTGGCTGCGTCCAGTGATCTCCGCGCACAAGGATGTGTCGATATGAGTGTGCCAGGTCATGTCGTCCCACGTCGTCAAGGGTCTCTTGAAGCGAAGAGTCCTGTTCAGCCTCTTACAATGAGTACATCTTGTGCTTTGAAGAGTGAGCAGGAAAGACCGCAGAAGAGGGCGAAGCATACAGTTTGAAACGGCGAGCGATCTCTGCACCTTCCTGATTTCGCCTTGGTGGCTCGAAACCCATACACTATCGTACAAGATGTATTAATTATTAATTCTACGACCAACCACAAAAGTAATCTCAACACTCACTTCTGCCATCCACCTGACTTCGGGATGCCTTCCCTAGGCCTCCTAGGCCTCCTGAAGCCTCACGCAAACGATACTTGCTATCAAGCTGACTTGGTTTTTTAACTGCAGCTAAAGCGGGGCGCCACCCCAATTCTTGAAATACGCATAGTTCACACTTGACGTTGAGTGCGATGGAGATCAGACCTGCGCTCAGCCATTGTTCGATTGTATTTGATGATATGTAGCAAGGACTGCAGGATCGGGGAAGAAGCAGATCGGGCAAATGTGTGGGCTAAGATTTATGTGGGATGGGGGTTCTTTAATTCGCAGATCATCTTTATACCCCGATTACTTCCTAGTGGCCTCTCGCCTGGTCGTGCTCGACATGTTTGAGGTAGAAATCACTATCTCCGATTTATTTGAACGTTCAGCTTGAGGCTGCTAATATCGTCCAGTATTGTAAACCACCAAGATACGACCTCAATCAGTTCCAAACAGGGTTCCACGCTTTCGCCACATCCTCCTTCTTCGCCCCAAGCGCTTCCCACACCCCTCTCGCCAAAGCCTTCTCCGCGCGACTCAAAAACAGCACTACCGTCCCGAACCTCTCCACATTACCAAACGCATCCATATACCCTCTCACCCTCTCGACGTCGCCCTCAGACGCATTCAACACCTCTCGAAAGACGGCCAGGATCGACATCAACAACGCCGGTTCAAGTGAAATCTTGAACAGCGCCGGAATGCTCGAAGGAGGGATACTCTGTGCGATTTTTTTTTAGTTCAACAAAATGTTTAATTTAAACACGATAACGTCCACACACCAAAACCAGACCCCAGCGCGCGGCCGTCGAAGATTCCGCATCCCACGCTCTCGTGAAATCAAACCATGTTTTCGGCGGTTTCGCGGGAGCCACAGGGACAATCGGTCCGGGCGCAGGCGGGGTGGATACCGCTGCCGACGCAGACGCAGACGGAGGGATCGAAGAGCTGTTCCTTGTTGGAAATATCGTGTTTTCCCCGGACGCACGAAAGATGCCACCGCCGACACGACTGGGCTTGCTACTCTCACGCGCTTGTTTCGCGTCCTTGAATGTACGTGGCTGTTCGGACTTTGGGGCAGATGGAGCGGGCGTAGGGGGCGTAGGGTCCGTTGAAGTGGATGAGGTGGACTTGGGTGGTGGTGTAGAAGTTTCTGGCTTGAGAGAACGCGTAGATACGGGCTTGAGAGTCTCCGGGGTGCTTGTTGAAGTTGTCCTTGCGACCGGGGTAATTTCTGCTGGTGTAGAGCGCGTAGTCCGATCTGCATCTGACAAAGAAGCACTGGAAGCTGAAGAGTCGATGATTTTGATAGGAACCCTCCGTCGCTGGGGCACGGGTATTGATGGTGGAATTGCGGTTGGCGGCTTAGATGTCTATTTGATAATCGAACAGAAGTTTTTAAAATACAGATACCGCAAACATACCTTTGTTTTCTTCTTCTCTAACAATTCAGTAGCTTTCTTCAATTCCTCCTGAATAGCTGCATTAGCAGGTTCCCTCTTCAAAGCCTGCGTCAAATCTTACAAAGCCAACTCAGACACAACATTATCCAGAATGAACCGAACCATGGCGTACCGTCAACAGCTTGTTCCAATTTCCCAATCGCCAATCTCGCTTGACCTCTTCTATACAACGCCTTTGCATTCAAAGCGCTCAATTTTAGCACCGTCGTGCAGTCTCGCTCTGCGTCCTCATTTCTAGAGATATCGACCATCAACACCCGAGCGAGAGACTCGAGATTGCGAAGAAACGTACTTGCCTAGTTTGAGATATGCCGCTGCACGGTTCAATGGAAATGTATAGTCCTTCCCGTCTGCGAGAATGGCAGCAGTGTAGTGTCCGATCGCGTCCACATACTTTCCTGCCTTGAAAGAGGCGTTTCCCTAGGGCAGTCACGATGAGAACCAGCCATTGAACAAATGGAAGCTAGTATCTCACTTTTTCTTTCTCAGCTTGAGCTTTTGTGCTAGCCATGAGAGGAAACTTTCGAGAGTTTGCCGAAGGTCACGGTCGTGGTTGGAAAGAAGGAAAAAATTCGCGTCTTTTCGCGTTCCGACGGTCGCGAGTCAAAATCGACACTTTGATTATATCCATCCACCACTACGACCGATCCCAACCGCTAGGTTCTTTCATGTCGTTTGATTTACTGCTGCGTCCATGAGCATGTACATAAGGTGAGCAATATATCCGCTCAAGAGTCGCAAATTCCACCTAAATCGTTCTCCACAGACTACTGTAGCTACAATCCATAATACCAATGAAAGACCCCTTTCTCCTCCATCTCTGACGACGCGTGATCTCAGGCTTTCGTTCTTCCGTTCAAGCAGACGATACTTGCTAACAGCTTCCCGGCCTCACTTGCCCAGTCTTCCTAAATCATTGCAACCTTTAATTGCTCCGACTAGGAAGGGACCCTCCTCCAAATTCCCCGGACAACGATATCAATTCTAACCGACCCATGACTTTATCGACCGTAACAATGACACAACATAACATTCGTTTCACTCCACAGAAGCCTTGGGCTTTCCGGAATCCACATGGCTCGAGCGTAAGAAGCACAATCAAGAAGCGCAAATGAAGACTCTCATACACAACTTTCCAACTACTAGTATCTCCAACGATCCCACGTCCCTCCTTCAATTCCCCGTTGTCCAACTCGTCTGCGGAACTTCCTCGGTTCGGTCGACACAACCAAACCTTGTTAAAATAACCCAGCCCGATGCTTATCCTCCATTCCCACATGAATGCAGGAAGCCCAAATTTCCCTGCTCAACGGCTTCGATCCTATTGGGATCTATAAACCAACAACCCCGCATCTCATTCTCTCGTGCAACGGGACTTTCTCGGTCATAAAGACGCTCAGCACGTCCACTCATTACTGCATGAAGCCCAACTTTCTCTCCTCGACGGCCCGCCGCGCATCTTCGAGTCTAAACATACCTCCCCTGCGAACAAGTACGTCTTTTGTAGGTCATATGTTTTGTCGACGGACACGGTGCGGAGGTCATGAGACTGCCCACTCGAGGGGTACATATGTACGTGCATGAGAGAGCCTCTCCTCAGCAGAAAATGTATATTAGTTCTGTACTCGTCGTCCTTGCTTCGTGCTGGATCGTTGAGGGCCGTTCAAGTCAGTCTCTTCCTCTTCAAGTTTAGATGATCTCTAACGTCCTACAGCCGTCGTCCCTCGGCAGGACCCAACCCCCTGCCCCTCCATCCCCTCCAACTTCCAATTCAACTCGTCCATCCTCCCGGACCCATTCACCTTTGCCGACGGCTCACCCGTCCAAACACTCGCAGACTGGACGTGCCGCCGCACCGAACTAACCACGCTCTTCGCAACAGACGAACTGGGCACCAAACCCGCTCGCCCACCCATCGTCAGCGCCAGCCTCTCCAACACCAGCACCTCCACCACCCTCTCCATAACCTGCGCACTCTCCTCCACCACCCCCTCCATCACGTTCACCCCCACCATCACCTACCCCAGCACCGGCACACCCCCCTTTCCCGCCATCATCGCCTTTGACGGACTAAGCATCCCCGTTCCCCCGGAAATCGCCATAATCACGCTCCCCGTCTCCCTCCTGGCGCAACAAAACTCGCTCTCCAGCCGCGGGCTCGGCCAATTCTACACTCTCTACGGCTCCTCCGCATCCGCAGGCGCCCTAACCGCCTTCGCATGGGGCGTCTCGCGCGTGATCGACGCGCTCGAGCTGCTCCCCTCGGCGCAAATCGACACGTCCCACATCGGCGTGACAGGGTGCTCGCGGAACGGCAAGGGCGCAGTGGTAGCGGGTGCACTGGACGACCGCGTGGCGCTGACGATCCCGCAGGAGTCCGGGTCGGGCGGGACAGACTGCTGGCGGCTTTCGGACGAGCTGTTTGCGGGTGGGCTGGTGACGCAGACTGCGTCGGAGATTGTGCAGGAGAATGTGTGGTTCGCGGAGGCGTTTGATGGGTTTGCGAATTCGAGTGTGGATGGGCTGCCGGTGGACCATCATTTGCTTATGGGGTTGATTGCGCCGAGGGGGCTGCTTGTGGTTGATAATGTGGGGATTGATTGGTTAGGGCCGGAGAGCTCGTTTGGGTGTGTGAAGACGGCGAGGAGGATCTGGGAGGCGCTCGGGGAGGAAGATAATATTGGGCTCTCGCAGGCGGCGAGTCACCCGCATTGTTCGTTCCCGTCGGAGCAGCAGGGGGTGGTGAACGCGTTTATTGAAAAGTTTTTGCTTGGGCAAGCGGTGAATACGAGTGTGTTTGAGACAGCGGGGGGATATGTGTTTGATACTCCGGGAGTGGACGATCCGTGGAGTGCACCGGTATTGGACTTTTAGTTAGCGAATGATCGAATTTGAACTCGGGCCGAGGATTAGATAAACACATGTGCCGGCAAGACATTGCCGGCAGCGCAGATAAAAAGATGGGTGTGTGTTGTGCTGGGCAGCGATGCTCCGGGCAGCTGCACGTCGACCTCTCTCTCGACTGCCCACGATAATGGCCAAGAACACGCACACCTACACTGCCGACCCTGCTGCGCCCCCGATGCTGCGCTTCCAGGCGTCTCTGCCCCCGCTGCCTGTGCCTGCCCTCGAGTCGACGCTCTCCAAGTACCTCGAGACCCTCCAGCCGCTGCTGACGCCCGCCCAGCTCGCCCAGAGCAAGTCCCTCGCCGACGCCTTCCTCGCGTCGCCCCAGTCGTCTGTCCTCCAGCAGCGCCTCAAGGAACGCGCCGCGGCGGTCGGCGACAACTGGCTCAGCGAGTGGTGGGACGACGCCGCGTACATGGGCTACCGCGACCCCGTCGTCGTCTACGTCTCCTACTTCTACGTCCACCTCGCCCACCCGGCCCGCACCACCGCGCCCTCCTCCGCCGCCCAGCTCGTCAAAGCCATGCTGCCCTTCCGCGCCCTCGTCGAGTCCGCCGCACTCGAGCCCGAAAAAGTCCGCGGCGCGCCCCTCTGCATGTCCTCGTACAAATGGCTCTTCCACTCCACGCGCCACCCCGCCATCCCCTCCGACACCGCCACAAAGTTCCCCCCCGCCACACACAACCACCTCGTCGTCATGCGCAAGAACCGCTTCTTTGTCGTGCCCCTCGCCAACCCCGCCACCGGCGCCGAGCTCTCTGCCGCCGAGCTCGAGCTCCAGTTTGCACGCATCAGGGACACCGCCACCACCCACGGCACACCCGTCGGCGCTCTCACGTCCGACAACCGCGACCGCTGGACACACTCCCGTGAGGCGCTCCTTGCTATCCCCGGCAACGCCGAAAAGGCCAAGCTCATCGACAGCGCGATGATCGTGCTGTGCTTGGACGAGACGTCCCCGATCACGCGCGAGGAGATCTCCTGGAACTCCTGGGTCGGCGACGGCCGCAACAGGTGGTTCGACAAGCACCAGCGTGCGTCCTTCCTTCCTTCTTTCTCTCTTACCTACCCCACACTAACTCCACCCCCAGTCATCGTCTACGAAAACGGCCGCTCCGCCTTTTGCGGCGAACACTCGTGCATGGACGGCACACCCACCCTCCGCATGAACGAATTCATCCTCGCCTCCCTCGCCAACGGCAAAGTCGACATGGGCCCCGCTCTCTCCGCCTCTGCCCCCTCCGAGCTCCCAGCACCAACAGAAGTCGTCTTCAACACCGACGCCAAAGTCTACGGTCTCATCCAAGAAGCCGAAAAGAACTTTGACGAGCTCGTCTCCAAACACGATCTCCAGGTGTGCATGTTCTTCCTTCCTTCTTTGAACCCACTAACACGCCCTCCAGGTGCAGCACTACGAAGGCTACGGCAAAAACCTCATCAAATCCCACTCCATCTCGCCCGACGCCTGGGCCCAACTAACCAAACAACTCGCCTACCACAAACTCACCGGCCACATGGCCACAACCTACGAATCCGCTCAAACCCGCAAATTCCAACGCGGGCGCACCGAAACGATCCGTTCCCTCTCCTCCGAAGCCCTCGCCTTCGTCAAAGGCATGCTCTCCTCCCCCCTCTCGTCCCCCACGCCCACACACACCCCGCGCGAGCTGCGCGATCTGTTCCGCAAAGCCGCCGCGCGGCACATGCAGTACGCCGGGTGGGCCGCTGACGCGCAGGGCGTGGACCGCCACCTCTTCGGGCTCAAAAAGTCTGTCAAGACAGACGAGGGCGAGGAGGTCCCTGCGCTTTTCACGGATCCGGCGTTCGCAAAGTCGAGCCATTGGGAGCTGAGCACGAGTCAGCTGAGCAGTCCGTTCTTTGATGGGTGGGGCTATGGAGAGGTCGTGACGGATGGGTATGGGCTGTCGTATTCGATTGGGGATGAGTATATTAGGTGGACTATTACGTCGTTGAAGAGGAGGACCGACGTGTTTAAGCATTATTTGGCAGAGGCAGCGACGGAGATTAGGGATGTCATGGAGGCGGCCAGGAGGGCAGATTTGGAGGAGGAGAAAAAGGCCAAATTGTAGATGCGATTAGAGGTTAGATGTGCCGGTACACTATTACTGATCTTTAGAAAGAAGGAATTGAATTGTGATGTACACTTTGTTGGGTGCGATGTAAGGTAAATACTAATCGCTCAACTCGCATCAACGAGGTTCCTTGACGCGTCCAAACTCACAACTTTGTTGAGACCTTTAAAATGTAGAAGTTGATATGCACCAAGCCGAGGTAGTAGATCGATCGATATCTCTACGAATAGGCGAGCGTGTATCGGAACACTGGTCAAGCGTCTGTCATCTTGTCAGCTGGAGCATCATGCTCGCTGCCTGACGCACCCGACACACCAGACCATTCTTTGCTTGGTTTCCCACTGCGGCAGAGTGCAGCGCAGGAAATTTTAATTTATTGACGCGTCGATCATGTCAATTTCACGTGCGGTATGTTAGTCGTGTCACAACGCGACACGCGACCGCCAGAACTCGAACAACGCATACGCCGAATACGTTCCACAGTATCATGTCTGCCTCTCCCCTGCTACTCTCTACTCTCAAGAACGCGGTGAGCACAGACCCCCTGCTTGTATGCCAGTGTACTTATAACACTACTCCAAGGCATCCAAGTCAAATAACCCACCCACCATGAACCCAGCTAAAAAGACCAAACGCCCACGTCAAACACCACCGCGCTCAGAGTCAAAGCAAATCGAAACAACCCCCTCACGCGCTGACAACGAGCATCTGCAATTCTACGGCTTTGCCCTGAATGAAAAATGGATAATGGACTTTGCACGACCTCGTATTGATACAGATGACGGCGACAACATCTGGTCCATTCTTGGCTGGGTTATACAATACCTCATATTCACAATTGGGAGTCGTGAGATCAGTCTTCAGCCTGTTCAGATGGACGACGATACGCCGCCCGAAGCGACTGTGTATGAAGGGCCTACGGGCGTGAAGTATGTCAATATAGTGTCTATGTGCGCGTTTTATAAGGAGGGGTGGGCACGGCGGCCGACGGTGGGACAGGTCAGGAAGCTGGAGAAATTGATGGGGACTAAAGCGAGGTGGTGGACGGATGTCAATAACTATGAATACTACGAATAGGTCAGCGCGTCGTCACGGTGTTTTGAAGCTGGAACACCTTTTGACATTCTTCATGTCAGTCATCTTGATGCGTTATTGCACCAGATGCATCGCCGTGTCAAGTACTCTCCATACTTAACGTCTTGTTTTGACCTCAATTCAAACTATGTACCTCAACGGAGTCACCTCAACAGAGTTGGTGGTCTTGTATACCACGTTTGCTGCTTACTCGTTTTGTATTCCACCTCGTTTTCTCATAGGATCTGTAATTTATATCAAGTAAGGGAGTCGTCGGGGCATGGCGCACGACACCGTAAGTCTCTACCCATTGTGTGCAGTACTAGTCCTCTGCTAGTCTACATGAATATCTCCATCTCGGGTCCTTACAGCTTGAGTAATTCACTTTTTTGCCTACTAATGCTAAAAACCTTATCACTCCGGGCTCCCCAATGTGTGCCAGTGGCATTCAACGTTTAACATCGTCGGTGTATCCCGCCTCACGATTCACCGTTGAATCTTGAAGCTTTAAGCATCCAAACTCAGCCTTGAATGTAAGAGTTGATATACACCAAGCCGAGATGGTGGATCGATCAATATGTCAATGACTTTCTACGAATAGATGACTCGGAGCGTGTATTGGAACACTGGTTCAAAAACGTCTGTCATTTTGTCAGTTGGAGTACCGTGCTCGCTGCCTGGCATCAACCTACACACCAGACCATTCTTTACTTTACCAAAGGGTGCAGCCGCGTCATCAGGAAATTTTAATCTATGAACGCGTCGATCACGTCAATTTCACGTGCGGTATGTTAGTCGCGTCACAACGCGACTTGAACGTGACTTCCACCAGAACTCGAACAACGTATACGCCGGATACGACGTTTCACAGTATCATGTCTGCCTCTCCTCTGCTACTCTCTACTCTCAAGAATGCGGTGAGCACAGACCCCCTGCTTGTATGCCAGTCTACTTTTAACACTACTAAAAGGCATCCAAGTCAAATAACCCACCCACCATGAACCCAGCTAAAAAGACCAAACGCCCACATCGAACAACAGCGCGCTCAAAACAAATCGAAACTACCCCTTCACGCGCTGACAACGAGCATCTGCAATTCTACGGCTTTGCCCTGAATGAAAAATGGATAATGGACTTTGCACGACCTCGTATTGATACAGATGACGGCGACAACATCTGGTCCATTCTTGGCTGGGTTATACAGTATCTCAAACTTGAAATTGGGAGTCGTGAGATCAGTCTTCAACCTGTACG
>JAGGAR010000104.1:0-13348 GCA_017657315.1 Termitomyces sp. K1Ag | reverse complement strand
TATTTCCACAATATGTCTGCCTTTTCAGGATTCCATTCTAAGTGCGAAAATTGGCTTCTTGGCTACGAAACGCGAAGAACGTTGGTTTCAGGCCGGTCCCAAGGCAATCGGACCACAACTCGGACAGAAGTAGGCGGAGGCATGGAAGGCATGGAAGTAAGATCCGTTAGTAGTCGATAGATAGCCGGGTATTACAGCTAGCGAATGTGGTGGTATAGTCGTGACCATGGACCGGCCCGCTCTGCCGGCTCTATGTTTTCTCCTTCATCATCCCCACCACCCTCAACGAATGAGAACGATGTTCAGGAATTGGCTGATTTCGTCCAGAAGTTATCTCAGAACCCAGATCGAGAAGCAGTCGCGTCTGAGATAGAAGGTGCGCTCGATTTTTCTTTTCCGAGTCTTCTGACTCACCCTTCGACAAGTGCTCCAGTCGATATACGGTGAAAACGCTGTCAAGCTATGGCGCTCACCTGGGATGCAACAGGACACAAAGACTAACTCTGAAAGAACAGACGATACGATCCGATACGAGGTTGAACTGAGGTGACTTTCCAGATTGTATTCACTACGCTAGACTTATATCTAGCCTCTTATCACCCCATGAGGACGTTACAGTGCGATTCCTCGTCTCTCTTCCTGAAGCATATCCTGTCTCCTCTCCACCCCAACTTCAACTTCTCTCTCGCTACGTCGGAGCGTTCGGCGCAGATTCTGGGCTTTTCGGATCTATCCTACGGACGTTTATCTCTGTAAACGGAGTTGAGTGGACAGCTGATTCTGTTTGTGTATTCGATGGATTGCAGAGCGTCGCTGAGCGATGCACTGCGTGGTATGAAAACCGTCTGAGCATGGAGAAGGCTGGGGAACTGCTGAGAGAGGACGCGAAGGAACAATCAGGTCGACACACGGATACACCGCCAATCGAGGCTGATATTGAGATATCATCCGAGAATACGATATCCGTTGAACCTTCCACGAGTTCGTTGCCAGAAGGCCTCGAGTTATTCATAGCGGAACCTATCACAGATCGGAAGAGCGTCTTTATAGGACGCGCTTGTCGAATATCTCATCCTTCAGAGGTAGGCTTCGATCCCCTTTCGATCGTATATCCTTCAGATATAATATCATCTTCAGGTTCCACTGGTACTGAACCATCTAATGGCGGACCGTCGAATATCTCGCGCAGCACATCCTATCATCAACGCGTGGCGATGTCAGGTGGGCCCGGTTCTACATCAAGGTATGGGTTTTCTTCCTTATCCTATCAACACGATGCTTATCTCGTGAAGACAATGACGACGATGGGGAAACGGCCGCTGGTGGCCGTCTAGCCCACCTGTTGCAGATTCTGGTACGTCAAAGTGCAATAGTTTTGTTCTGAGTTGACACGATCGTGGACATGCAGGAAGTTAATAATGTTCTGGTCATAGTCACTCGATATTTCGGTGGTATTCATCTTGGGCCAGATCGCTTCAAGCACATTAATCAAGCTGCGCGGAATGCGCTTGAAATCGGTGGATTTTTGGAGGTCGCTGAAACTACCAAAAAGACTGGACGTGGAAAGAAACATTGATGATTCAATGTACCACTGTAGGCATTACTATGTAGGCTTGGTAGATATCTATGTGCGGACGGAACAGGTGGTGCACGGTCGAGCGGGAGCAAAACGCGACGCGTCGTCATAATAGATCACGTGTGTGGGGAATATCCGACGTGTCTCCAACTTGGACGTGACGTCCATGGCCGGCTTAGAGCCTTTTGTGGGCCGGATGAGATTTCCATCCTGTCTTCGATTATCACCCTATCTTCCCCTGCAAAGAGAACTCCATCTCATCCGTCGCTCACCGACTTTTTTCAGAATGGCAAGCACACAAGCTGCAGTGGTGGGTGCTGAACTACTCTACGCACCTCCTGTCCTGAATTCGTCTGGTAGTTTGGGCTCAAAGATCCTTCGCTGGTCAAATTCCAAGGGCTTATCGATGGCAAGTGGATTGACGCGAAAAACGGAGAGAAAATCACCGTGACTAGTGGGTAGACCTTGGTGTTGGCTGCGAGCTTAGGACTGACGGCTAGCCTTAGATCCTGCAACGAACGAGGAGCTGGGAACAGTCCCGGACATGGGTCTGGCTGAGACCACGGAGGCGATTGAGGCCGCTTCAAGAGCCTTTCCAGCATGGAGCAGGACAACAACGAAAGTGTGTCCAACGCTTCTCATATCGCAACTAGACTCTGACAGTCTGCTCATAGCACCGCCATGACATCCTAATGAAATTCTACGCGCTAATGCAGGAGCACCACGACGATTTGGGTCGCCTCATCGTGGGTCCCACGTAACTTCATTCTGACATCATCACCTGCTCATTTTCGTGTGTAACTCCACAGACCCTTGAGAATGGAAAGCCTCTTGCGGAAGGCAAGGTTACTAATGGATCTTTCTGAATGTATTATTTATGACTTACAAGTCTCTTTAGGGTGAAATTACCTACAGCGCGTCGTTCATCGAGGTGAGATCAAACATTTTGGAAGATGAACTGTATTAATTTTTTGGTGTGTCACAGTGGTTCGGTGAGCATTGTTCTCCTTGCTATGTTATCAGCTGAATGTTTGTGCAGCTGAGGAGGCTGTTAGAATCTATGGAGGTACGACTTTCTCCATACTATCGCTCGTGAGGTAGTTTCGAACATGCTTCAACAGAACACGTCCCTTCTCCAATTCCAAACTCTCGAAACATTGTAATAAAGCAGCCTCTTGGTCCGTAACCCCTTCTATGCTACACTGAATCCATTTTCACCCTGTTTCGATATAAAGGTGTTGTGTGCGTTCCAAGCCTTTACTGCATTTGGCCCATTCCGACTGTTATCCCAAAGATCTATCTTGACTCCATGGAATTTCCCTTCTGCGATGATTACTCGGAAACTTGGAGCAGCTCTTGCTGCCGGATGCACTGCTGTCATCAAGCCACCTCCCGAAACACCCTTCTCTGCCCTAGCACTGGCGGAAGTTCGTCAATGCTTTCAATTCCCTCAGATGCTTGACTGACACGCTTCTACCCAGCTTGCTATACGCGCCGGTGTTCCTGACGGCGTCATTAATGTCGTTCCTACCTTCAAGAATGTCATTGAGGTTGGTAAAGAAATGTGCGAGAACAAGATCGTCAGAAAAGTTACTTTCACTGGCTCAACGCCAGTGGCAAAACTCCTCTATGGCATGGCGGCGTCCACTCTCAAGAAGTGCATCACTTCTTCGGTTCTATAGGCTATCTACTCACACTTTTCGCAGGGTTTCTATTGAAGCCGGGGGAAATGCGCCATTCATCGTGTTTGACGATGCCAATCTTGACGAAGCTGTGGACGGTGAGTGACTCAGTTGGAGACGTCCATATTTACCGAACTATGGGGTAGCTGCAATTCTTTGCAAATTCCGAAGCAGCGGTCAAACATGCGTCTGCGCGAATCGTATCTTCGTCCATTCTACTATATATGCCGACTTTGCATCGCGTCTTGCCGAGCGGGTAGCACAGTTCAAGATTGGAAATGGCCTCGAGGAGGGAACGTATGTCGATAGCATCATTTTTCCTTTCTATTGCCTCTCCTGACAATACCATTAAGCACGCATGGACCTCTCATTCACGCTCGCGCTGTTGAGAAAGTCGCTCGCCACATCGAAGATGCTGTTGCGAAGGGTGCACAAATTCTCATTGGCGGCAAGAGCATCCCCAACACATCCTTCTTCGAGCCCACCGTCCTCTCCGATGTCCCTCCCGATGCACAAATCAATAAAGAGGAAACCTTTGGCCCTCTTGCATCTCTATGCAAGTTCGAGACAGAGGACGAAGTTGTGAAGCTTGCTAACAGCACGGACGTCGGTCTTGCTGGGTACTTCTTCTCCCGAGATGTTGGTCGCGTGTGGCGTGTGGCTGAGAGGCTGGAGGTGGGCATGGTTGGCGCTAACACTGGTTTCCTCAGCCAGGCTCCTATACCATTTGGAGGTGTCAAGGAGAGTGGACTAGGACGAGAGGGTGGACATGGCATTGAGGAGTATATGAATAAGAAGTTGATTGTGTTTGGTGGGTTGGGTCTGCAGGAGAAGTGATTTACACAAAAAAAGACACTCAAGATGAACTCTACAAGATGTAACATGTTAACATTTGCTTGATGTATATGTAGCCCAAAATCGATTATATACTAGTGTACAAGTCCATGTGCCTATCAATTGGATGTGTGACGTTGAACCATCAAGCACCGTCATTCTCAGAGCTTGGCTTGAGGAGCAGATCTTTCTTCCTCTACATCATTGCAGAGCGTACCAATGCCGTGACTGAGCCAGACACTCATCTTGTCTCCATGTTTGAGGTGCAATGGTGGGCTCTTCACGAAGCCGACCCCTTTGGGAGTTCCTGTGAGAATTATAGTTCCCGGTTCGAGCGTCGTGCCCTGCGAGAGGAACGCGACGGTTTGACGGACACCGAAAATTTGTTCTCTGTGTCGGCCATGAGCTTAGCTATGTATTTTAGCTTATATGATGGGGACGTACGAAGTGTTACCGTTCTGGAGCAAGACTCCATTTACGGTCGTCTTCAGTCCAACATGTTGAGGATCCGGAATGAGGCGAGATGAGACCAGGCACGGCCCAAAAGGATTAGTATTGTCTGTGGAGAAGTTGAACACAGGACAATTGATTTATTTGGGACTGGAGACTAACCAAATGATTTAGAGAAGCCCCATTGAGAGACAGCCATCTGGTGTTTGCGGAAGGAGACCTAGAGAATGTGTCAAGGCTGAGAATGCTCCTATGGAAGGTCGAGAAAGCCTTACGTCATTAGCACCGCTGTAGGCAAGCACATAGTCCAGTGCATCTGCCTCAGAGACATTCTTCGCAGCGATTTGACCGTGAGCACTTTGGTCGTCACTTGTGCCGCTGGGTCAAGCGCGGATCCGACAATCTCGAAAGCCTTGATAGGTTTTCTCTGGTAGGCAGCCAAACCAACTATAAAGACATCAGGGGCTTTTTATTCTGGAATTCAATGGTCAGCTACCATCGAGAGCCTCGTCGACAGGTTGACCAATGTGTACACGGGACGTTTCATTCGCAACAAAACGAATAAGCCGGGTCCATTGCTATTGATAATGATCAGATTGACTCTTTCTTCGTTTTCTGGGCTGCTCACAGTGCGAATGGGGGCCATGGTAAGCATAAAGTTGGAGGGAAAAACGCCTGGGAAGGCCACAAGTTGCTGAGAAGACGACTCGGAGCTTACTACAATTTACCTCCGGGCCGCGGCGCCTTCGCGTCTCGATCACGTGGCGAGGGACGCGTTCCCAAAACGGAATAAACATGTGCCCACAACTCATCGCTTTTCTTCGCTTGGGCGGCAACTTCAACCATCGGCCCTGACGACGACGACGCCGCCCAGCTCAGGATGGAGAACCGCCTACAAGCCATGCGAGATACCTTGCAAGATGCTTTAGATGAGGTTTGTGATGCGTTCTGACAAGCACTAACTGATTTTACGTTGTGGTTCCATGCAGTTATCATCTACTCGGACATCTTCTGAAGTCAAAACTCTCGCGCTACACCGGATAGAGCGCTACCTCGCCGCGGCATGTATCTCGAAGGACTCTTCGGAGGATCTGTTCAACTTTAATGCCTTGCAATATACTTTTGAATGTAATGGTGAGCGATGCTTCGGCTTCCTCGTTCTATCGGGATGCTGACTGCATCAGTACCCCTACGTCTCATTTCTTGGATAAGTGCCTCAACATCTACACTAGAGGCCGTGACGAACAAGGGATCAATGGATCGTTTGAGTGCCTTCAAATACACGTGTTGTTGTAAAACCTGACAATTGTGTCTACAGCCGAAAGAGAATTGCTAGCATCTAAGCTGTCGTCTCAACTGGCTCTCTCGCTTTCGTTGATTCAGGGCGTGTCTCTGAATCATTCCCCAAGTAAAGCCTTCTTAGGCCGAAAGTATGCTCTCGAGGCAAGTTGCCTCGTGTATCGATGGGAATGGCTGAAGTAACAACAACTCCCTTGTAGGTCCTTATCGACCTCCTATTAGCTTCTCGCCATCTTCCTGCCTCTACATTGTCCCCGACCGACACACCGTCGCGTACTGCTGCATCTGTGACCCTTCCATTGTCCTCCGTCGTTATTGACACGCTGCTGTGCATCCTTGTTGATGCCCCTCCCGCACTTCGCGCGTTCGAGGATGCGAGTGGTACGCAGGCTGTTGTTAAAATTCTCAAGAGGGCTGGAACGCCACGAGAAGTCAGGTAAATTGTCTGCAAACAGTAAACGAATTTCATTCTTACATTTCACTTTCAGGATGAAGTGCTTGGAATTTCTCTATTTCTATCTCCTCGACGAAAGCCCGACGTCCGCAGAAGGAGGCAATCCATTATCTCTCGTGCCAACATCACCTCCCACAGCACCCGCAACGCCGTTGAAACCTTCGAAACCCTATCTCAACAGCAGACCTCTGCGACCATCAACATCGCGACTTGCTTCCGAACTCTCGTTTCCGTCAAACAAGGTATCTGCCTCTGCATCAAGTACTCCAAGGTCCACGTCAGGCAGCTCAGCGAATTCACTTTCCTCGACATCGTCGAACGTCTCTAATTCGACGGCACCTTCGTCGACATCATCTTCTCCCAACAAACCGTCTGCGATCTTTCCACCCAAGACGCCTCCTCGTTCACCATCGCTTCCTCACAGACTGCCACATAAACTGCAACCGCGTTCCCTGATGATGTTAAGAAAGGAGGTCGAGTACGAGCCCCAAAGCCCAAAGAAACCACCACTTTCACGAGCAGGGTCCGGTGGTGTGTCTAGGCATGCCTCAACCAAAACTATGTCTAGGCTTCGGGATAGTCAGGTCCCTGGGACACCCAGCCGCCATGAACAAAATGGAACGACGTTAGAACATGAACTGTCGAGACCACAAGGTCGCGCAGAGAAGACAAGGACAACAGAAGAAAAGAAGGAGCTCCTTGGAACAATGTTGGGTAATGTCGACGCACTTGTTGAGGGAGTTAGGAAGGCAGGGATCTGGGGATTGGGGTAGGGGTTCTCGTGACACCGACGTTGGTGAATGATAATATGCATTTTCAGAGGTATATACCGTACAGCCCTCATATTAATTTCATGAACCTCCAACCTTTCCGATATTGTCCACTGGTGGTGCATCCCAGACGAAAGTTTTGTTTTTGGGATCCAGCAAACCAGGAAATCTGCTGTCCAGATGTTGTAGAAGTCCTCGGCGTTGTGTGGACGTCGTTGAAGGAGCCGGTTGGGGGATGCTTGTACTCTTCGCCGCGATTGGGCTCGCTTGTATAGGTTGAGCAATGGCAACTACTCGTGCATTTTCTTCCGCTTTCGATGCCTCATTCACGGTTCCCGTCCGCGCCATTGCCCGTGCCTCCTCGTCCACATCGTCGAATACGTCCTGTCTCACGGCACTGATAGAGTATGCCCATACGCCAGTGGCAAAAGCTCCAAGCGCAAGACCAGTCAGCACGTTCCTGACGCGATACGGGGCTCGAGCACGTTTGAGTCCGGCAGACATGGCCTGTTAAATTTACCACTTCAAATCAATACTCTACCTCTTACTTGCGATCCAATTCGCTTACTTACCCCGGACTTTGGTCGGTAGGATGCATTAACGGTCTTCCGGTCAATGTATTGTGAGGAACTTGACGACATAGTCGGTGAAGATGGTGGGACGGTTTGGAAAGGGAAAGCACGTGACTTGCCGAGGCGTCCCCGAGAACGATTCGGACTCTCCGTCGGAGTCCGCACGACCAGCGATTGAGCGAACACCGAGTACGGGAACGGGTAGGCACGGGTATGTACCCAAGGGGAAAGACTTATGAGCTATGTGCTGCTAGGGGCTTCCTTGTTCGAAGGACTGTCATCTCAGAATTTAACTGGTTCTCGAGCTGGTCTGCGTCAGAATACCGACCTTTTCGTTCAGTGTCTAGTTCTACAAGCCGCTTGCTGCGGGCATGGAAGCGCTCTCTGGAATTCTCTCTGAATGGAGGACCGCCATCAGCCACCGGTTTCACTGTGGCATACGCTGTGTGATTGCTAGGTACTGTCACCATGATACTGGGTGTAGCGCTAGCCGGGAGTATAAATCACAGGTAGGTACAGCACCGCGGCAAGCTCTCTTTGAAACAGCCCTTTGTCAACCTCCCCCACCGCGCCCCAGTACCTCTGCTTATCATAAGTATGGAAATCTCCTCATCTTGTTTCTTACCCTTAGTTCTTACCGCCATCAGCCATGTTCCGTTCTCTCGTCGTTTTTGCCGTTGTTGCTTTCTCTGCTGTCTCTGCTACGTAAGTTTTCCCAGCGGCTGGATTGTTGAATATATCGTTAATGGCTATCTCAGTAACCTCGGTGGCATGTATGCCTTCTGCGATTCTCTGCCTAGTATAACCAATTGACCTTGATGCGTATCCAGTGCCGGATTTCCTTCACCCGACCTCGGCAATGTCAAACTGGCTCAACGTGCCCCAGCTCCGTAAGTCACAAACGTGCTTTGCCTCCTTCCATTTCTGACAGACTTTCAGCGCGGGTGGACCATACATGTGCGTTTGATTCACTGCAATTTGATTTTGCAAACTCTGTGCTCAACCATGATGTCAAGTGCCGGTTTCCCAGTTCCCCATATTTGAGGATAGTCTGCTTTGTTGTCTAGATTATATTATATGATCAATAACCCCTTTACACTTAATGACCTTCTAGTTCACACATAAGTAATTCATTAGGAACCCTGGACATCTTGAGATGTTCTATGAGTACTGATTGCAATTCATCTCGATAGCGATGATTCATGATAAAAAATGGACAGATAGCCTTGACTTTGAAATGATTTGGAAGATCATTTCTACCATTGAAGCTGCACAGACAAAATAAAGCTTGGAACAAGATATCCAATTCTCTCACAATACAGCATGTACTTTCAAAACAATTTTACATTTGATAGAAAAGTTTGAATTTGAACCTATATTGATGTTGAAATATCTAATGAACTACTGATATTGAGCATGTTCAAGTCATGGTTCAACCAAACTGTCAATGCCACATAATAGCAACTCCCAAAGGAGTGGGTACAGCAGGTGCAGGAATATGACTATGCATTGCCTACACAAAAGTATCAAGCCAACAACACTTGCCAATTCAACACTGAAGCGAACTCAAGCATCAAAGGTGAGCTGAGGTGCTGCAGCACTGCTTATTCTTGTGAGCATCCTGATATACCTTGCTCCATCAACCTGAATTCAAAACACCATACAGACAAATAAATGTCTGTGCACAAGCTGGTGCTTCAGAGGGTTGGTTGGTTGGTTGGTTGTGATTACCGGCGCTGAGTCGGACACTTGAAGACAAATGTTGGCGGACCCTGAATTTCTAACTGATGCACGTGATTTTACACGAGGCTCAGTTCATTATGTAACGTAGTTGGCTTAATTCCATTCCAGTTCAACCACAGCCCGGCGCCGGTGGCTTTTTGTGCAATGTCGCGCCTGTCGCGTACCAATTTAAAAGCTAGAGAGTCTGTGTTTGCTGGCGGACCAGAGCTGTATCGAGGGGACATAGAAGCCATATGTCCACCGAATCTGGAGGAATGCGTAATGGCGATGGAGGATTGCTGTGAAGAGGTACGTTAATCAATGATTCTTGAGGATCCTTATGGGACTTATGAACTTCCAGGCGTATGAAGCACAGCAACTCCTTAGGAATGGGACGTACGATCTACCGAGGATGACTAAAATATTAGAGAGCCAGAGGGTGTGTAGATTTCAGGTGCAAATGATAACGCTGCCTAACTGGACAGTAGGTTTTCTTACTTATTGACGAAGGAACTGTGAAGAAATATAAAGCAGATCTTGTCGACGAAATCGAGCCGGCTGTCAATGAGCTTATAGAACGCGCCGAACAAGGCCTAAACACGTTGTACAAGAAAGAAAGCGGTCTTCAAACTAGGGTCATTCGCTTTCGTTTCCTATGATCTGAGTGCCGTCTTAAATTGAATTCTATCATATAGGTAGAATCTGCACGCGCTAAATCCCAGTCAACTGCCGGAGTACTTGGTCCTCAGAAGCTTGAAGTACGACGCCTTCATATGCTTACTAAACAGCGTGAACGACTGGAGGAGGAAGTGAAGGCTTTGGAGCGCGAAATACAGGCAATGGTGTGTTTCTGAAGTCATACAAACTAATGTGTTACTGATCTGTTGTACAGGAACTGGAAATGCTGAATTGATGGGATTGGCTTCAAGTGTCTGAATCTATCACCGCGCAGAAAAGTACTTTCTTTCTAATACGGAGGTGGGTAGATTGCACGGCCTCTCACAGCTTTACCTTATGCAGGGACATTCCCAGAGTGATGGTTGCGCAACGATCCCCGTACCCGTACGAAACGGGTTTGAACCTCACCAGATTTTGTTGTGACAAATCCACACCGGTTGGCGGACCGCTTCGTGAATTGCGATGTTGTATTGATGTTAGTGGCGAATCACCACACCCTATTTTTGTGATCAAGTGTTCGTTTTCTTCTTCTAAGCCCTGTCTTGCTGTAGTTCAACCCATGCTCACACAGCTTCGCTTTAAGAAGATACGTGGGTCTCATCTTGTTCAGGATAATGAAGTATTCCCGCCAGTATGCATTTAAAAAACAGTAGTATACCTTCAAGAGTGCCCTTCCTCTGACATGCAACAGATTGAGTTATGGGGGTGAGTTGTATTTCGGCGCGAGAGTATGTTTAGACACCAGGAAGACATTCTTAATGGAGGAATACTTTATAGTACAGGTCCATGATCCAAGAAAGCACGCAATTTCATAGCTTTCTAGAGCGAGAAGGCAAGTTTGCAATCTAGCTATCTCCATATCTCCAGAAAGGTTAAGCTAGTCATACGTAAGAAGCCTAAAAAGTAGGCCTGGGACAATATGTATACCCGAGAAAAAAGCGTGCTGTGCTTCTCGGTGCACGCACTGCCCCCACATGGCGGTGAGTCACATCAGAAATCCTGAGGCCTGAGTATAGTAAGGTACAGCACCGCTAATAGCCACTTGTGTAAGACGAAAATAACAGCAGAATACTACCAGATTTAGAGACTTAGGCCAACGCTGAATGCTGAACGTGGAACATTGAATGCCCCGGACTGAATCAGAATACCCATTTGATTATCTATTGTTTCACATAAGTGACCGACATTAGCTGGCAGGCTTATTCATTGTATCGACCACGACAATACAAGGGTACGGTATCACAGTCGCTCTACCACTTTCCCTTGTGGCCACTTGCCCTGGTCTTATTCTTGCTGACTCGAATAATAAAGGAGTACTGCCACGCTCTTAAAAGACCGACCAAAGTCTCTATAAAGGATCAAGCTGTTAAGCTTTCCTATTTTTCCGGAATCTCCAATACTCTATCATCTATATTCCAATGGGCAATACCTCCTCGTCTCGAAAGCAACAGAAACAGCACCAGTTCAATCCAAACCTTGACCGGGCCCCTCCTCCATATTCTCCGCCTGATCACATGCCTGACCCCTATGTGATGCCTGAATCTCAACCTAAAGTCGATTTTCCTGTCCCTGAATCTTCTACACCTGAAAGTTCTTCCAAGTTTAAGGACTGGTCTCGTGAGGATAAAGCAAGATGTAAGCCGATTAACACTGTTCGCAGAGAGAATGGTTCACACAAACCTACTTAGGGTTACAAACTCCAATGCGAAAAAACACACAAGAAGATGCTTTACAGATTTTACAGCGGTATAACACGGTAGTTCTTGTCGATGACTCCCTTTCAATGTCTCAAGGCGGACTCTGGAAACAAGTGAGTTGTTTCTCGACAGAACATGTGGAAATTCTCTAAACGAAACTCAGGCCGCAAAAGCATTTGCAGACCTGGCTGACGTCGCAACGAACTACGACGCAGACGGGATTGATGTCCACTTTGTCCACTCAAAACTGGGTGGACAGAATATGAAGGTATGTGGATTTTTGTTTCCGGTCTCGCCACTTCAATGAATGAGTCGTCTCTCATCCAGAGTGCTCGAGACATAACTAGCCTATTCGATCGTGTATCTCCAAGAGAAAACTTTACACCCTTAGGAACAAAACTCGACGAGCTTCTACGTGGATATCTATCTAATCTCGAACTTGCTCACAGTCAAGATCCGGTTGGCCTTCGTGGCATTAAGCCTGTTAACATTATCGTCATCACTGACGGGATGCCAAGTACTGCTTGCTCAATCCTGATCACAGGCTGCTCAAAACTGACATACATTCAGGTGACGACCCGGAGTCCATCATTGTTCAAGCTGCAAGGCGCCTTGATAAACTCAACGTTCCTCCGGACCAAGTGAGCATGACAGCATTCGAGCAAAAGGCACTGAATAGGCTAACACATATTTAAGGTTGGAATTCAGTTCGTCCAAATAGGAAATTCGAGAGAAGCAACCGAGTTCCTCATGGAACTTGACGATGCAATGAGCGAGAGATATAGTAATTTACGAGTGAGTCTTCAATAGAATGTTGATTGATTGTATGTTGAGAATTCTGACTATGACCATCAGGACATTGTTGACACCACGCCGTACGATCTTACAGGTGGTAATCTTCCCCCAGAAACAATCCTTAAAATATTGCTAGGAGGTGTCAACAAGAGACAAGATAGGAAGTCAAATAAACCTGGGAAGTGATGACAATACTTACTGAGATCTGAAGCAAGAAACCAGATTTGTTATCGTTTGTTGTACCGCCAAAAGTTGAGGCAAGCTGTCCTGACGGAGCAAGAAATGGCACTAACAAACTCTGCGAATCATGTTACAGCTGTATGCATAATTCTTGTCAGTAAACAAACAAAGTGTTTGATCTCAGAAATTTTGGACTTAGAAAATTTCGCCATCATTGTTCATATTGTATACCCTCATCAACAATTTATCTTCAACCTCTATGTGTCTCATACCTCTATAGACCAGTTAGAGGAAGGATACATGCTCTGAATTTAAGTTTTGATCTTGGTAGCTGCTATATACTGATTTTTCCGTGCACTTTGCTCCCCTGTTTCGAGATGCTCCTATTCAGTAAGACTACTCCACAATGCTCGGTGGTGTTCCAGGTGATATTAGTTCTATCAAACATTTTATTACTCCATCAAAAATTGGATGCTTTTCTGTTTTGCGCTGCAAGAACTTTGTTAATTGTTCTGAGATCCAGGGCAGGTTATTGAATTTAGTGTCTTCTTAAGCTATAAGTCACAATAAATCAAGTCTCATACTCCTTTACTACATGGAACTGTCTCATCTAATGCAAAAGCATGCTATAAAAAAGCT
>JAGGAR010000103.1:0-25298 GCA_017657315.1 Termitomyces sp. K1Ag | reverse complement strand
CAGTCTTTCCCGTCTCACCAAGATGCCAAGTCTTCACAGCCTCTGGCTCTTGTTCTGGAACAGTTGCTCGCATGCTGTTCCAGTCGATTTTCTTGTCAATGTCAGCCCGTCTGTTCAACGTGCCACACTCGCAGGAGTGCCGTGGTGCCGTCCTGTCACCCGGTCGATATACCTCGGGTGGATTCCGGCCGACTCCCTATCGTCCTGCAGAAAGAGATGTCAGTTCCACGATATCTGAAATTCATCGAACTCGGGTGTATGTATAGATGAATCTCCTATCTATCCCGGCCTTCCCCTTTCGGCTCTCCGGGCTTTGAGTCATGGTCCTCAGAGGAATAGTTGATGTGTATTTCAGAGAAGGGTTACAGGACCTTCTCGCCTCCGTCTCTCAGTGTGGAAACTTTTGTATGGTTAAATCCTGAATATCACTCCCAAGAAGCTCGTGTGGGCGTCTTATTACTTCTTCATGCAGTTTACAAATGACTGCATATATAGAGACTTGATCTACGACGTTTTCTGCGTCTCCGCAACCTCATGTTGAGCATCACATTTTGCATCCCTGCCGAAACGTTCTCAAACACATTGATGTCCCTTTCAGATACCCTCAAGCATGTTGTCCTCTTCATAAAGACACTGCCTATTTGCCTATGGAACAAGAAGTTGATGGGTTTATATTCACTTTTTTCGATCACCGTCCTCAGATCCAAACGGTCAGAATATTTCACTTTAATCCTACACCTTCGGAGCAGCTAGAGGAGATGGAAGTGCGGAAGCACTTTTGCAGGATAGATTCTACAGGTAAACTGGTAGTAGTCGAAGGTAGTCTAGGCGATGCTGAGGCTTATACAGAGAGCTTATAACAATATCAACAATTGTCGATCGATTCTGCAGATTTTGTTTCGTACATGCTGCAAACACGCTCCTCACATGAAAACGATTGATTCACTGATTAGTGGTCAGCAGGAAGTGTTCGGTACTCAACTCTTCCACAACTTCGAATGGTACCAGCCTGTAGGTCGATTTATCGATTCCTCTATTGGATGGGCGATTAAAATGGGATCTCCAGACAGATCGATCTGCTCGACAAGGCTACTTACTTAGTAGTTTGCAGAGTGAACAATGGGGGCGATGGATGGGTATTCGAGGTATCAGGCATAAACTATAGTGACGCATTCCATTTTTGATCGATGTGAGATTGGAGGAGGAAACAGCTGAAGTGGGTTTGATAAGTTAATAGTAAAAGTGACACGAATCCGAGTCTGCAGCGGGGAGGCTTTCAAGTTCTCACGTAGGTTGTGTTCCATCCCTCCCCAATCTTCCCACAACTCTCGAGACAAAAACCAGACTGTCTCTACTTCGACCTTGACATGGCCATTGAAATCAACGTCAATTTGGATGCTGATGCCGTCGCTCGAGCTGTACGATCCACTATCCCGACCGATGGAGGATCGATCAACGTGCAACCAGCGAATCGAGCACTTCCTCCTCGCCTTGAACGATCGCTCAATGTTCAACGCGCCTCAACAAACTCGTCCTCGAAAGTACCAGATCTTCAGGTATGATTCTAAGCGTTTTACATCTTTTAGCTCATCGACAAGGAGATCGTGCAGCAGGAAAATGCAGAAGAAAAGGCAAGGTGTCCTCTATCTGGAGGATCTGAGCACCCGTCGCTTGCTGGACAAGCAGATAGCAATGGTGGATCTACAGTACGTCTCACATGGTGGCCTCGTTTGCTCACCTCTCAGTCAAACCCTCACCCTACAGATCTCACTCGAGATAAAAACGACCATCAAGATTCGTTATGTCAATAATTGAAGTTCTTTCAGTTTTTATATATCCACCACACAATCACGCCAATCGTCTTTCATTTCACTCACACTCGTTCGTTAGCCACCCAGTCTTCATTGTACATATACTCTGTAATTGCCCACGTATCTTGCCCATAACCTACCCTATCACATAGTTATTCTATCATAAGTTTAGCCAGTACCGTGAATTCACCCTCCATCGCTTGCCACTGTGCACCTCTCTGCGAGCCGAGGGTAATATCGATCTAAGACTAACGTCAACCTCACCTCATCATGCTCAAGGTCGTACTGCATGAAGAGCAAGCGAGAAAACAAGGATGGAGTTTGATTAGAGGAAGGATGGGCTGCCGCGTAATGGTGAGTACGCGCAACCGAGCTACTTCTGCATATCAAGGTCGAACGACCTGCATGGAGTCAAAATAGGTAATCGTCGAAAAGTAGAGGATACATTGTCGAGATGGTCCAGACGAACCTGAAGTTCAATTAGCTGTGGTTGTTCAAAACGCCGATGACAGAAGGCCTACAACTTGAGGGTTGGTTCCTACACGAGATCTGTCAGATGCAGGAGAGGACAAGAAGGACAACTTGAAACACGGAAGGAAAGAAACTGGAAGTGGCCAGTCGAGTCGAGTTATCGGGACACTGTCAGATGTAACTTGACACGTGAGATTTTGGGGAAAAAATTGTTTCCGCACGGCACAGATGGAGGTGAGCAAGCCTGATAGTAGTTCCATCGGCTACGAAACTATTCATAAGATTCGGGTTCAGAGGGTTGACTCACCCAGATGCTGAGGTTTACATACGACGATTCTCACAAATCTAAAATAGCTCCGGAACCCCCAAACACGGCGCACGAAGGCGCGCATAATCAATGATGTTCTCCGTCAACATGCATTAGAAGAAATCGTTTGTCCTGAAATCTTCAACGCCGACGCGATACCAGGGACGACATAGTTCCCAACTGGAACATTTGATGGTCGTTGCGGCGCATTCAATAGAAGAGGTCCAAACAAAACATTTGTTGACAGGTGACAATTTTCCTGGTCCCAAGAACGTTTATCCTATTATCATACAGAAATTTATCGCAAACCGTCAACGGGGCTCTGGTATCATTTGATTCTGTAAGGTAATTATTAGAATCTGAAAGCCAATCAATGCGTAAGTGTTACGTACTGGATGCCGTCAGGAATAGCCTGGCCTTTGTTCTCTGGGCTTGCATCCGCGCTCGGAGAACAGCAACTACATAACCTAGAAATGTCCTATGTACAGGCGAAGAGTGAATCCGGAGGTCTAAGAGGTTTGACTGACAAAGTGAGCAGGGGGATAGGGCCCCAGGGATTCAGGGAAATAGGTTTGAATTGGAGGTTGACCCGGGCTTGAACTTGAAATTCGAGTTGATACTTGCGTGGTCTGTTTACGGATGCGAAAGGTACGCGTTTGCGCGTCTGCGGCTGGAACTGAACTTGTTGACTGTTGAGTTCCGTTTTATCTGGAGATGTTTTGACTTTGGAGAGGGTAGGAACAAACGAAAGATGGAGGGTATACCGTGCTTGTACTGTCAAGGTAAAGCAAGGCAAGGATGACGAGAGCGATGGTGGTCGAAAATCTCATAGCTAGCGGTGGCAAGAGACTGAAGGACGCTCCTCACCCGCCTGCGATATATATACAATTCCAAATGTAGATTTCAAGGTCCATGGAACGTAGAACGTACAAAGTCATGGTCAAGATCCGCCACCTGGGCTCTAAGGATCTGAGATCTAGATATTCTTCAAGTTGAGCCGCATCGACAATGCATCCTGCCCATCGCAGTCTACACAGTGGCCAGGCTCATCAACTCATGAAGAAATGAGAGGGAGACGATAAACGCACAATATTTCTTCTCAATCTTTGCTACCTCGAACCCAAGTGTGTCTCTATAAAACCCAATCGCAGCCTTATTGCTCTTCCTCACATGCAATGACACGTACTCCAGCTTCTAAATCTCCTTCATCGCTTGCTCTACTCTCCTAACAGTCAGCGTAGGCTCAACACCAGAAGTAGGACGTACGAGAGAGGATCATCGACTTCTTTGCAAGCCCCAGCCGGAGATACGATCTAAGCACCGAAATCGAGTTGACGTGTCCATGGACAGGTTGTGGTTCTTTTGCGTCTTCGTTCCGTTCTTCCTATGCACCCGTCCAACCTATTAGTACCTTGCACAAAATGACTACAGGTATGGAAACACGTACATTTTTGCAAGCACATACTCTACAGTTCTACCCTTATGATCCTCCACAACGTACGAGATTTGTAACCATGTCACGATATATCCCTACACCGTGCATCCCAGTCAGTACTCAGCATTTATGTTTGGACAGAGAAGAGAAGGCGTACAAAACTTTATCACGTAGTTTTCAGGCAGACTGTGCAGGTTCGCCGCCTGCATACCCATTATATCATCCACCTGCAGTCGAATATCAGAACTGAATGGGGTCTACGATTGTGAGCGCTCAGATATCCATACCACTAAGATCCAGTACCTAAGTGTGAGATTGCGAAAGTGAAAGTGATGGAATCCACGAACCATACCTTCGCTAGTCGGATGTTCATTTTGGTAGAGGAACGGGGACAGAAAGATACTAATCGATAAGTCGGGCGAGATGACAGAATATTAATCCAACTTGCGTGGGAATCCAAAATGAAATGTACGCATTATGTAATTACATAAATGTGACTCCCGCACCCTTCAACATGAACGTTTTTGGAACACCTGCCAGTGTGCAAGATTTCTGTTGGCTGCCGAGCTAATTGACTCCAATCGTCACATATCTGTGATAGCTCTTTTGTATAAGTTTCTGGCGTCTTACTGAATTCTCTATGACTTCTGGCCTTGACTTTTGGGATCTCGACCTGTTCTTGTCCGAAATGCCATATGAAAAAGAATTTGACTGTGTTTCTTTCAGCCACTCCACGATCTGTCGAAGGCCATATTCTTCAAATTGGTCGTATTTAAATCTCTGCTTTCCAATGATGACTCAAGGCCCTTTCATCTTTTTGAATATGCGCACGCGAAACTCTTTCCATACGCGACAATATCAAGTTTCTCATCACGCCTCTCCATTCTCCTGCTCCGTATATACATTGAAAAACGAGCGGTATCCAGAGCATAAATCAGAATAGAATTGAGATTCGGTACATCCGAGTATTCAGAAGACGACAGGTACTACCCATATGTATTTATGGTGGTTATTATGTACGATCAAGGTACGACCCAATAAGTGGTGTCATTCTACGCTTATCCTGCCACTTTGATCCGCAGTCACGCAAATCATCTCTTTCGTTGCGCCGCACATTCAAAACTGCACAAGCCGTGTTCCTTGACACCCACAGCTCATAACACGCGCATACTTGTTAAATAAATGGTCATGTCTTACATGTTCCGTGTCGACCGCGGCTCACACTATTCTCGTGTCTTTATGTTTTACAATCAATGGTGGCCATGATCCCTCCATGTCGTCATTTGTACCTGACTTCTCGGCTTAGCTATAGGTGACAAGTGTACAAAGTACAGACAGCTTGAGTTGCTCCGAAGGGCCGGCTGGGTCGAACGTACCGACGGCGACGGGACGGGTGCAGAACAATAGGGAGAATGAGTGGCTTGCAAGTAAATCTCTCGTCGGATTTTGTCATATGGTTATGCCTGTGGCGTCTACATTGAGTTTCGTGATGGAGATCCTATGCTTCAAGTCACAGAGGTGGGGCTGATTCCACTCGCCATATATAAACTGATCATAGGATGTCTATCTGAGGGACAGATTCGTAACCTTCAACCAACAAAAAGGAGTCTTACAGGTCCCCCATCCGGTCTCATCCAGCGCTACACTATCGGACTCACTCAGGCTACTATGAGGTTGCTTCAAAAGGTGGACTAGGATACCATAATTTGATTGTTCATCTGATTGACAGATCCTATTGCGACTTCAATCAACAGAGAAAAGAGTTATACAAGTCCCCCGTCTGGCGTCATCCATCGCTACACTATCAGACTCACCGTGGCCACCATAAGTGTCGAAGGATAAAATCAGGATTCATGTTTGCTGTCCCCAAGGTACGTATTGAGACTTGGTAGGTATGAAAAGCCGCTGAACATTTCCAGGTGGTCAATCCACAAGAGGTTAGCACTTCTTATTTTGTTTCTTACGCACCCTCTGACATCCGCTTCAATTCCGTGTCAACTCTTAGACAACGACCATAATTGATTTGTTTCTGATTCTCTCATACCTGGTATCTCAGCCTTCGAGCACGATTATCTCTGATGTACAGACTTTACCTGCGCCATATCTCGTCGACCCGTCTCACTCAGAGGAGCTCAACTTGACGGTTTCAGAGGTCCTTGTCGATTCTTCGTCTACTCAAGTTACTACCGACTTTCCAGCTGACGAGGAGATTAGTATCTTCCCCTCACTCCCTCCCTTGTACAAGGGGCATCCCGAAGTTCACATGAGGGCTGGTGTCATGCGAGCAGCCCGCCTCGCCGAAGCTCATCACCCTGACGCCGAAAGGGCTTTCCTTGTGGCGGACCTTGGTCAAGTCTATCGTCAGCATCAACGCTGGGTTGCGGCACTGCCCGACATCCAGCCCTTCTACGGTTCGTACTTCATGAAATGTCTGTTTGATGAAGCTGATCATGTGTATCCTAATTGCAGCTGTGAAGTGTAACCCGGATCCTTATGTTATTCGCCTTCTCGCTGCTTTGGGCGCAGGATTTGATTGCGCATCCAACGGAGAAATCGCCAATATTCTGACCGTGGGCGGTATTGACCCTTCCCGCATCATCTTCGCCAATCCGTGCAAGGCTGTATCATTCATCCGGAATGCTGCGAAGATGGGCGTCGAGACAATGACGTTCGACAATGCGGACGAGCTTGACAAAATTGCTCGTGCTCACACCAGCGAAAAGCTTGTCATTCGCATTTTGACTGATGATTCAAAGAGCTCGAGCGCGCTTGGTCTTAAATTTGGCGCGCCGTTGGCAATTGTACCCGCGCTTCTTGCAAAAGCACGGCAACTTGGTCTCAATGTCGTAGGTGTCTCATTCCATGTGGGGAGCGGGTGTTACGACCCATCAGTATACACCGATGCCATAAGGCGTGCTCGTGCAGTCTTCGAAATGGGGACCGAAGCAGGATTTACGTTCAACCTACTGGACATCGGCGGCGGATTTGAAGACGCACTCTTTGAGGAAGCTGCCGGGTTTGTGACCCAGGCGATTGACTGGTACTTCCCTGATCGTCAGGGTTTGAAGATCATTGCAGAGCCTGGCCGGTTCTATGTTTCCAAAGCATTCAAGCTCGCTGCCAACATCATCGCTCGTAGAGTCCCTCTCTGTGACATTCCAAGACACGATAATGTAGAAACATCTGAACAACCAAGCGTCATGTGTGGGTGCAGTTCATTTGATCTATTCATTCGGCGCTAATGTTTCTTTTTGTAGACTACATTAATGATGGGATCTACGGTGTTCTGAACTGTATTATATTCGACAACAAGATCATACATCCGTATGTTCTGTCACTCAACGGATCGTTTCATGTCCCCACATCGGAACCTCAAGGTCTCAGCAGTATATGGGGCCCAACATGCGATTCAATTGACTGTGTGTCTCCCAAGACCACCCTGCCAATCGCACTGCAAGTTGGAGACTGGCTTGGTTTTGACAATATGGGCGCCTACACAATCTGTGCAGCGAGCCAATTTAACGGGTTTGAAGTCAGTAATGTAATTTATACGTTGGGAGGACTAGAAGCATCCGAAGTTTACCAGGCACTTGCCGCTTTCGCAGGAAGTCTGTAGTATCAATTTCAGAAATAACTCAATGTATTTGTATACAGTATCCCGAACAACAGGACGAGTAAGACGGACTGATGCAACTACATGTGAATCTATTCGGATCCCTGGAGACGTGTCTTCTCGGAACACTTTCTATGGCTCCTCTTAGTAATAAAGCGAGACTATGACTTCCCGTTTTCTCTATTTTCATGACTGGCCTTTCAACAATGAATGTATTGCGTGTCTCCTCAGAACCTCAAGAAGATAGCAAACAAGGCCTTGCACAAGGAGAAGGATCCACGTCTTCGCGATGATTCCGCATGGCTTTTGTACAGTTTGTAAGGTACACGTAGACGTCACAATCGAACATTCCGGACACAATATCAAGCAGTGGCAAGTCTTTGTCTGATCAAGGGATACAGTGCGCGAAAGGTAGAAAATGGGATTGCCCGGGCAAGACAGACTTTGATCTGCTGGATCGGATGTATCAAATGCCCATGGTGGTTATCACGATCAAGGTGCGATCCGATAAGCTTGCCACTTTCAAGATCCGCAATAACACAAACCATCTCTTTCGTCGCGCACATTCAAAACTGCGCAAGCCACGTTCCTTGACACCCACAGCTTATAGCACGACCATATCTCACATATGACCATGTCTTACATGTTCTGGGTCCACTACGGCCCACAATATTCCCGTGTCTAAAACATAATAATCAATGGTAGCTATGGTCCCCCCATGTGAAACTCGTCAAGGTACCTGACCTCTTTGGCTGAGGATCTGGCTTGCCTCAGAATTATAGATCCATACTTGTACCACATCGCGTCCGATGTATGACTACAGGCGACATGACTATAGTGCTTGGAACTTGAGTTGCTCTGACCTGGATCAGACGCACCGGGGGAGACGGAGCAAGGATTGAGCAAGGATGATCCGCTTCCAAGTGTATGTAAATCTCGTCAGATTTCGTCATATGGCTGTGCCTGTGGCGTCCACATTGAGTCTCGTTATTGACTTTCAAAAATTGTTATCATGCCGGATATTCTACATGTCGAGTTGCAGAGGTAGGCCTAATGGAGGCACGGCTGATTCCGCTCGCTGCATATAAAGTGAATGTGCGATTTCCCTTGTAGATCATCACAATATGCACTTCAAGAGCCTCTTTGTCCTTGCCTCCTTTGTTATCTCCTCGTTCGCTGAGACCGCCATCGCTCAGGTTCAGGACGACATCACCAATAAAATGGCGTCCGCCGTGATCGATTTCAGTACTGCAGTCCATGCCTTCCCCGTCTGGGGTGGCACAGTCGGTCAGGCTATGGTATGCATTACTTCTCACTGCATCCGTCCATGTTTCTGATTCCTATCCGCGTGCCTATTATAGGCCATTCATTACTCTGCCAGCACTCTCAATAGCGTGATTGCCAATACTACAAATGACATGAATGTCGGTAGCTATCTCTAATTCCGCTTTCCTTCGTATTCTAATCATTATCCACCTCAAGAGTATCACTTCTCAATTCTCTGACGCTGATTGCCAGAAAATTCTCAGTCACCTTCAGACTCTGGAGCCCGGCTTCTTGCAGTCTTTGACAGGTATTGCCTCACGCAAGCTAGCCCTCGAAGTTCTTCCTCTTGGAAACGTTCCTGCCCTTGTCAAACAGGACCTTGCGATAATGAGGACATCTGCCGACAATTTTATGAACGCGTTTATTGCCCATGCCTCGGTGTGTTCTTGTCTGAATCTTCTAAGTACAAAAGATTGATCAGACACTCATGTTTCAGCCGAGCATCCTTGTGCCAGCCCGAACCATGAAACTTGTCGTCGATTATACATTTGCCACAGTCATAGTTATGTTCAATATTTAAAGTGTTAATGCTGGAATATGTATTTAGTTTACGGGATGTGTGTCGGCCTGCCATCTCGTATTTATATTAGTGTATCAAGGCCAAATGTGTAACCTGTCTGTTACAAATCAAACCATGCAAAGCGCGATCCTCTTGAGAACTCATCACCCGAAGGTCCCGAACCACCATTCCCACTTTGGGATATCCATGCCTACCAAGACAACCGTAAGCGGTTGCTCCAGTTTAGCGAGGGGGTGAAGATAATATTCCAACTCGAGAGCGCTGCCACAATCCGTACTAGCGAGCACCGGGTGTATGGTGCGACAATTTTGGAAACTCATGCCCAGATCACAGGCTGAAATGGTGTGATCTCTGCAGAAAGAATTCAATAGATGGAAAGCGCTGAGCTCCATTCGGAAGACTTAGCGAACAAAAATCACACGCGAAACATCTACCAAACACAGTCATCATCAAAACCGGGGTGAATCAGTCATCAGATAGGTCTACAAAGACGCAGAGAGGATTTCCGTGTGAGGAGTTACATCCTGAATGAAATTGAAAGCGGTCAACTCGATAGTGAACGAAGCATGGAGAATGAAAAGCACCAGAAGAGGGCACCAGGGAGAGCAAAATTGTTGAATCATCCGGCAGGTCGACGATTACAAAGGACAGTCAATGGCGACAACCAAGATGAGCGATTGGAGAAGGCAGATCCTCCAGAGAAAAGCATGGAGATCAGTCTGGATGGCAGGATGAGAACAGGAGCCGTGGTCTTGTGATGAATGATGCTGAGCAAGGTAAATAAGACCCGTACCCGAAATGTATCTTAGGCGGTGTCATAAACGTATTCGGGCATGTTCAAGGTCATTCTTTATCCTTCTTTTGCACCTGACATTCTCCATTTGCATAAGAAGTACCAGCTAATACTTAAAGTCAATCTTGTGCCGTCGTGCGATGATTAATGATTCGCCGGGTCAGAGAACTAGACAGCGGTCCATATCTAGTATGATTGAATTGATAGAAGGATTCAGGAGATACAACGTTCCAAAAGCCTGTTAGTCCAACAAAAGATATCTGCAACGAAAGTTTTGGAGCACATGTTCTGATGGACGACTCATGTGATCAGGAGCGTTCGAACTTGAGTGGATGAGGTGAAGCGTTCTGACTGGTTGATTGGACTTTGCATTCCAGCTAATGTTGCAAGGTAAGTCTCTGTATGTCGTTCTATGGATGCGACATGGTGACCAATTCAGAGGGCCATGGGATTGACATAGGACAACTCCAGTGCCAACGATGGAAGGTAGAGCGTGACTGCTGAATGTGAGCCCAGAAGGCCGAAGTTGGTTTGGTTCCAGCTGACAGGAAACTACCTTGTGCAAGCATGTCGGCGTGGAATGACTTCCTTTCTATCAAAGACATGAATTCAAATTCAAGAACAGCTACCGTAAACTGTCAAGCAAGTTATCGTCATAATTAATTCACCTGTGGGGCGTTGTTAATACTGGAGAGTAACCAATGAACCGGAGATACGTACCATGAGCGCTGCTGAAGATATATACATGGTTCTGCTCATCTCTAGCCTCATCCTACACACCTCTGACGTGGCTTCCACCTGCAAAGGTCGCATTTAAGTGACCCAGGGCAACGATATAATGGATAGATGGAGAGCGGAGCGCCGAGATTTGTGAGGTCAGGAAGGGTTCAAGATTAGGAAAAAACGTACATAGCGTGGAATGTTTCGAGAGAGGTAATTCTTTGAGGTAAAGTGTGGTTGGCGCCCGTTTACTCTTTCCGTCGTGAAGGTATGCCTATTCTAGATTTAACGGAGCATCAACATGTTGATCATATGGATGAGACTATGGTAAACGAAGACGTACCACTTGAATAATCAGATCACGGCTCAAGCTCGGACAGCCCGTGATCTTCAAGCATGTTACGACCTCGTAAATAAACTATCATGCACAGTCAGAGGAAGAAGCCAGCAACGCAAGTATGCTCAGATGAAGAGAAGATGATGGAAAGATGATGGAAGGATGTGGAAGTAAGGAGGGGAGAGATCCTGGTCAGAAGTTTATGCTGCAAATGAGGCGACTTCAAAGGGATTGCGGGCGATAAATCAGTTCGAAGGTAGGAAACAGGTTACGTGATCGTCAACCTCGAGGAAGATTGAACAGCTAAGAGCGATGCATCTGGGCGATTGATTGCTACACTAGGAGACCTGATGTCAGGCAAGTGATTCAGCATGCCATATATGTCTTTGACAGTGAGGAAGAAATGATGGAGCGTCAAACGATGAGTGCATTTAGCCGTGTTACCGGCATTGCCCGGGGAATGCCGGCCACGGCGTCCAAATAGCGTCCAGCTGAGCGTGATCCATCGACAGTGATTTTGCGCGCAGACCCATGGGCTTGCTTGCTCTATCTATATCTTAGTTTCCATAATGGCTAATCTTCATGGCAAAACGGCAGTTATTTCAATAAGTATCTATGTGTGAGCTTCCACCTCCCATGCGGTAGGTGAGTATCTGGTATGGATGGGAACATCATCATGGTCCCGAAAGGGGATGCTGTTGTGCATTTTATATATTATACTAGTATGACAGTTGACTGACATGGCGAATCCATCGCTGATTCCGAAGAGCAGGTTGTTTGACAGATGCGTTCACAAGATGTTGGAGACCAGCATGACAGTAGGCGCCCTCCGACAATTATAAATCGGCTTGGATTCCTACACTGAGTCCTACCATTCTACTTCGACTTCAATGGCCATACGACCACACCACAAAATTTTCAACAGACATGGACACTCGCGACGAATTGGTCGAATTACTTCAATTAACACAATTTCAAAAGGTGAGTTAAAATTGTACAGGTTCTGTATACACACTAATCTGTCGTAAGTACTTCAACGGTACATTGGTACGATGTCCAAAGACGTTCTCCGTTACTGACCATGATATTCTTTGATTTTTTTTTTTTTTTTAAGCTGTCTCCGTTTCGTTATTGGTTTGTGTTTTCCTTTCCGCTCAATTGTCCATTTTTGATGATTCAGTTTGTCCTTAGGCTTACGACTACCTTCTCTGCATCCCTCGTGAAATCCGATTTATATGGGCGGCTGGTTGGACGATACCAAAGATTCTCTATCTTATAACCCGCTATATTCCAATGTTCACCATTGGCGTGATCTTCTATTGTAAGATCCTCGCACCTTTCAATGGACTCGCTCAACTAAACGTTCCGTGGCATATATAGTTCAATACCAGCCATCGTCTGATTATGCGTGTCTACAATCGGAGAAATTTGTTATAGGTGCGCTTATTTGAAGCATATCCATCACAAGAGACAGCTTATGACTTGGGCATTGTTGCTGTAGGGTCGATCTTTACCTCCATGGTCACTGCAGAAAGTGAGTCGTTTTGACCTATAGACACGAGCTACAATAATTCTAACAACCTTCGGCAGTTTTGTTCATGGTACGAGCATGGGCTGTCTGGGATCGTAGTCGCAAAATTGGCCTTTTTCTCCTTGCATTTGGTACGATTATTGTGACTGGTAGTGCAGTCATTATAGGCATCTGGTCCGAAGGCCTTCAGTGTAAGAGTCTCATTGATGTTCGCCTGCGTAAGGGCTCAGCTCGTCAAAATAGCTTTCCACATACCTTTGAATATAGGTGCTTTCAGGTGCCTAAATGTGACATCAAGTAATCTTCTTCCTGTAACATATGGTGTGATATTCCCTTTGTATACTGGTCAGCTTTCGTCAATGTTCTCAGCCTGGAGCAATTATCTAATCATTGCCTGCTGGTAGTAACGTTATTCTTAATGCTTCTCAAGGCATATAAACACCTACGTAAGAAACACTGGTTGCTGAATCTTGTCTGATTCCACTGAAGTGATCTAATTCCCACTGAAGGCGGGTATACTGGTCGATCGCGATTCGTACGCCTTGTCCATGTTCAAAGTTTGTGGCCTTCTTTTATCTCTCCAACTCTGACACGAACTTTCATGGGCAGGCATACAGTACTATGTCTACCTCTTTTGTTTTACTCTTTTGAACTTCCTTCTAAACCTGACTTTGAATGTATGCCACTTTAACTTGGTTTCATTAAATAGCTCTAACCATCGGACTCGGAGCAGCCGGCGTACCAAAATCTCTTATCGGAGTACGTGAATCAAGCCATCTCTCTCTCGAAGTCGCCACCAACTCATTGATTGTAGATTGCAACAGGTCATAAGTTCGACTTTGGCTTGTAGGATGCTCTTGGAGCTTCGAGCATCCTCCCCAATCAACGGAGCCGGCACACTCGAGAGTAGTCTTAGCAGAATTGATTTCAGACAAACTGTAGAGCCAGAAGAAGCACAGGCTGTCTAATCGCTCTGTCATTGAGGAGTACAGGTCTTATAAATCATCTTTGACACAGGAAGTAAGTATGATGAGCATATGTAACTACACAACGATTTTAAGACACCGAAAACTAGGTATGTCAAGGAGACTCACTATTCTTTTCTCCCCGCGACATGAAAGGTGCCGCCGCACACAGCTCTGTCACTGGGGACAAATCAAACAAGTGTTGAAGGCACGATCGAATAGAGAAATTGCTTCCCCACCGGCACGTCCTCATCTGGAAGACATTCTAACACCATTGACTATACTTCGGGTGGAAGAGGCTGAATTAAGGCAGCCTGGGTACCATACAGACACAAGTTTGAATACAGAGAGGCTGGCTGGCTGGCTGAGCACATGGGTAAAGTAGTAGTTGTTGGGCCAGAGTAAGTATCATGGTAGATGTCATCAGTGATAGTCAAAAGCCAAGCTGTCGTGAGGAGCCGTCAGGGCCAAACAGCAATCCTACACGTCACTGTAGACAAGTATTTTGTCAGACAAGACAACATTACGTCAGTGTAAGGACGCATACTGAGTTAACAGATCACTGTCATCCGCTGTAAGGTCTGCTATCGGACTGAGGCTCGGGCAGACGTCGACCAGACAAAATGAAATTTCCAGGGAGTCAACGTCAAGAAGTTGTGCTGAAACTACGCACGCGCGCACAAATCTGCGTGAATGCTGGCCTAATATCGTGAATGCTAGCGCTAAAGCGACAGGCCGAAATTATGGATAAAACAGAGATAGACTCGGACGTGTTTCGGCACTTACCGGACTTTGTTCCAAATTTGACTCGACCTTCCTCGATAAGTCCTATCAATCAGTTTCGAGGTGCACTGCTCGCAAACTTCTATCTTATGGCATAACTTTGAGTACTTTCCATTATACTGAACTCCAGCCTGTTGAGTCTTGGTTTCGGAAGTTACACAGTCTCAAACGTGCCATGTCGACGTCCTGGCGATGTCTCTAAAACGCTACAAAAACGTCATTTCAAACGTCCGTTGTATGTCGGTAAAACAGAAAAGTGGTCTAGCTCAACGTTTGATGCACCTGGTTATGAGCGCTGATCTACCCTCGTATGGATCCATCTACACTCCTGGATCAATAGATGTCATGTGGAGGTTTGTGATATAGGAGCAACAATCTTCGGCCTTTCTTGCCAGTATCAGATGGTTCAACCTCCAGAATTTGATATTGGTCTATAGAGCTTGATAGCTCCTTGCTGCTCCAAGCCTCTTTGTTGTCCTTTCTCCCACAACGTTGTCTGCCCCGGGCTTCCTGCTTCACTCAGTCATGTCTCATCTTTCCCCTGCAAGTCTTTTGGTATGGGCTATTCTCACGTCTCTTGTAAGTCTCCAATCTATTGTCGACCATTCTTAACAGCTGAAGAAGAGCTCGCACAGGTGGGAACATTCCTTGTTTTCCATCTGTGGTCATTCGATAGATTCAAGTGCCTCAGGTAGGTAGAACTGAGGTCAGTGAAGGTATCTGCAGCAAATCTTGTTTTTGCAGATGGAACAAGTCCTCCGGAGCCTTCAAACGGGTTATGACAGTGCGTCTTCCTACAATGTTCGAGATTAACATGATACTGATTGCACCGCTAGTACTCATATCTGTTATCGGTACCGTTAATAGCAACGTACGCTATCGGCTTCACGGCTATCAAGTACTACGAAGGCTTTCTCGCTCTCCCTTTCTACGGAAGTAAGCTAATATCATATCTGCATGGACGGCCCATCTCATCAAATTAAATCCAGTCATCGCAAAACCCATTGAATTATGGACTCCCCTCGCTCGAAGGTTTAATCTCCCCCTAACGCTGTGTCTCTCCGTGGGATGGAGCTTGGAAATGTAAGGATGATCACCCTCTTTGTACATACACATCGTTGAGATCTCCACGGCTGTTGCCCACAGGGTCACACATTTGGAAGGTACGAACATTTTTGGATCGTCAGTCCAGCTGACCGACATACATCATCTTTCTTATCCACAGAGCTGTGTTTTTGGCTGTTCGTCATCAACTCAGGTACTGCTCAGCAAAACTGGTTCCACAGCCTCTATTTTAAGTTATGGGTTATCGGTTCCATCGCCGCTATCACATACATGCCTATAATCACTGTCCTTACACATTCAAACCCACTCAAAGTCAGTTCCTACTGTCCATACGATGCGTTCTGCTGATCAAAGCATATGTCATGCAGTCCGAAGCGTATACGTTTTTGGCAGGAAGCCTAGGTAGCATCTCGTTAACACTTTGGTTCATGCCTATCCTGTGAGTTTGATCTTTTCGATATGAATCACAAGGCTGATCAGCACCTCTCATTGAATTTATTAGGTTCATGTTCCCGAGCTTCCTCCATAACCTGGTATATTATAGTCCTGATTCTTCTAACACTATCAGGCTGAGCTGTTATTGACATCTTCAGCGAAACGAAGGCGTCGACATCGATACAATTGTACGCCTAACCAAGTTCTCCGAATTGAATGTATGTTCTTTGTTTCAAAGTCGTGGACATTCAAGGTTGACATGGGATCTCCGCCAGATGATTCGTGTTTTCTTCCGGTTCCTCTTCACGGTTCCGTTTTTGATTCTTAGTATTGACGGTATTCGACCACATCAACACATTAACGAAAACATGCTTTGGACGGGTGAGCTTATCTGTAGCCAGTGATCATTCGCATGACTTCTATCCTTATTTAACTTGTAGACTTCCTTGCAATTCTAGCAGGACTTGGCTGCTCGATCTCTTCGGCAATTACTCTTGTTGTATGTCCTCCCAAAGCTACGGTACAAATAAATCTACTTATATCCACACATTCAAGATCTTCTTCCCCCGCTCCATCAAAAATGAGATCTCAGCCCGGAATGAGCGCAGACGTAGCAGATCTAGTCATACTGGCACGTACAAATCCACGGATATAAACAGAATGCCGCATTCAACACACACGTTCAACTATGGATCTCCAGTCCCTGGTTCCAAGGCATACCTCTTTTCTTCCTCGCCCAGACAGAACGTCCAGCCTGACACGGATAGTGTGTCTGATCACTCTCCCACTGTTCGTCCCATGCACGAGTTTCGCCGGACAGGATCAATGGACAAGTACTATACGGATGAGGAGGATACCCTTGCGAGCTTGCCACCATTGAAGCCCAACAGGAGGAGGGGAGATGATATCGAGTTAGGGGGCATCTCCGCATTTATAAAGTCGAACATGGCAAAGCACGATGCACGCCCCTCGAATGTAAAACATATGGTGCACAACTTCACGTCACCAATCGGTATGTCTCGTTGCGTATTTTCCGGGTTCCCTGGCATGAATTGACCCCTTTGATTCCAGACCTTGCATATGACGGCCAGAGAACAGGAGGTTCATGGCTGACTTTCAGACAATCGTGATTCTTCATGTAGTATGTATCTAATTTGAAGTTTCAATGCTCCAGCTTTGGTCGTTTCGACTGCTTAGACTGCAAGCAGATACGGTGACCTTACGGGTAAGCTCAAAATGACAAATATGCCAAAAGAATATAGATAGAGTGTGATACAAGATACAAACCTTATCAGCGCCTTTCAAAGCGAGTTCGTGACATCTCCGAATTGAACGGGAACCAAATTAGATACACTCTGATACAACCACAAGATAGGCCGTCAAGTACAGTTTCATCAGGGAGGTTGTCTGAAACACTTAGAACAGAACAGAGATTGCAAGAATGGATATTTTTAGACTAGTAGAAGAATTTCCGAATGGTCGGACCCATGCTGCGTGAACCGAGGTACCAAGATATGAATACGACCAAGTGATCTATCTATCACTGGATCGAGTCAAAATGAAATCATTGTGTAAGCAGTAGATCCTATGATAGCGCGCTGCGCATCTGTCTGGTATCTATGGCAAGGATGAAGTACCAATCGACGTTCACCGGGAGAGCGCGAGGAGATTACATCGAGTAGTACGGGAGGTATTTTCTGAACAGAGTTAGGTATACATACTATGGTAGTCTGTAAGGAAATATTAACGTCAGGTAAAGATTTTGATTGGATCTGTCGTGGACCACATACTAGCACGGTTTCGAGGAGGCCAACACTTATAATTTATCGGCTCCTCATTCAGCTGATTAGAAGTAAATGGAATGCTGACAACATTTAATCGGGTGGGGTCTTACATGAGTTACAAGGCAGCTACTTAAAATAGAAAGGTAGCGAGTATATCTCGATTCTCAATGGAGAAGGTGATTAAAGAAAGGGGTTGGTTGATACAAGCGCGTGATCATGCATATGGGCGGCGCTACTGCTACACGATTTACCAGACCGTGCCAGCCCAATATGGATATCGGCAAGTCGAGTCAATCAGTCTACGGTCTAGCATCCGTCTATCACGAAGGTTCTCCCTAGACCGTCTATGACTCGAGAAGTCTCGACGGTCAATCACATCTCGCATCATCGACTTCCGAAACCTGTGCTGGGCGCGTCAATACCAGAACTCGACATCAGATTCGGGTCTCCTTACCGTCGTACACAGACAGCTACCTGATTCGTCCCTCGAGCTCGGACAACGATTGCATTCCCCACCAAAGGAATCTGCGATACGTTAAGCACTCGGCAAGAGAATCATCGACTACGACTAAAGGAAGATCTCTCACGAGCGTGCTGGGGAAATTGGGAATTGCAGTGTTAATCCAGAACCTGCGCAAGCTGGATGAACATACGAATACGAAGACGGCGTCGAACATTACCTATTACGTCTGGATGAGTGGAGAAAAGCAAGGGATCAGTGATGAAATGCACTCAAGATGAGGGAAGTCACCGTCTTAGGCATCTCATGTGTGGCGGGAACGGTGTTGTCGTATGTAGCTGCTTTGGAGTGGCGGGAAGAAACATTCTACGGGTTACTTCAAAGATGCACATTAGTTAGCCAGAGACGAAGAACTTTTGAAATACGAACACGAGAACTTACATATCAGCAGCCCGAGGCAGCCGGAAATGATATCGTGACCGTTTGAATTTTCTCGTTGTGGAGACGTCAGGCTGAACTTAGATTCTCACACAAGGTTGGACTCGATCTCCTCGCGGCACACGAAAGGCTATACGCTTACTGCCCGCGCAAGACGCCGTATGCAGGCTCCAGGGTCACACGATACTTTGAGGACACGTCGTTGATGCGACTCAGCGAGATTCCAAGGTCAGACTCGTCGATTGTGACTTTATACGCTCAACCTCATTCTAGACCCGTCCTTTCCATCGACTTCTTTGCCTACCAGAAGTCTTCTTCCATGCTCGCGCTCGTCCTCGCTCTGGCCTACCTTGCTGCCGCCTCACAAACCCGGTACGTATTCTTCCCTCTGTTCTTTGTTTCCCATTTGCTGATGCGCATGCATCAGCCTTTAGATCGGACTTTCGTAACCACCATCTCTGGATTCGAGCCCAAAATCAAGCCCGGAGCCCGAAACCATTGTCGAATCTTTGTCCTCGCGCAGCAACGTCAGCGTCAACGTCAACGTCAACGCCAGGGCCAGCAGCAGCAACCGCCGAAGAACGAGGAGCAGGAGCAGGGGCGTGAACACAATTCGCCTTCTGTCGTTGTGCATTCTCAGCACTCGTGTGTGCCGGGCATCGTCGTTGTCGTGGGATTGTTGGTGCGTCATACGTGTTTTCCAGGAAATTCAAGCTGATCGTTTTCAAGGTCGCAGACGTCAATATGGATCGCCAGTATGGATGCGGGCACAAGTTCGAGCCCAGTTTTGAACAGGTATACAGGTCACGCGAGACCAAAGCACGAGAACCGCGATACCTTATTTATTACGTTAGAATCGGAGAGGGATTTGTCCCCGATGGCGCGGGAGGAAGTACTCAGTTGTGTAGACATGAGAATTCCTGGTATACATGCGTGCATGTATCGAAGGCTTCCATACTAAGCTCTTTACTATTTTTCTTCCTTAGTCTACGCCTTGCTCATCGTCATTCGCTCTCTGGTGGGTCGCACGTGTCTTCCGGCGAATTTAAGTTGATCGTTTTCAAGGCCACGGACGTCAGCATGGACGACGGTATGGACGCGGGCAACAAGTTCGAGCCCAGTTTCAAACATGCATGCAGACCGCGCAAGCCCAGACACACTTGAAGTACAAGCGCGATACGACCCCAGTTCAACCTCGTTTATTATGCCAGAATCGGCGAGGGATTGCGATGGTGCGGGAGGAAGTACTCAGTCGTGCAGGCGTGATGTGATATTCTTGGTATGTATGCGCGCATATATCGAGGTTTGTCGATACTAAACTCTTTACGTCTCTTCCGTTGCTCGCAGCCAGTTGCTCCTTCGTTTGATTGAAACTCAGAGAGATCACCCCAACGATCAAGATATCCCCCCGCGGGCTACGTGATCTCTTCCTGAAGACGGGACCACAAGGATAAGCGGCTTCTGATCTCGATGACGGTACGTGCTGTTCATTTTCTCGTTATGGCGCCGACTGCTGATTTCTATTTGATGCGTTCTCTCACAGATAACGATAGAGATCAGGCCGGTCGCAGTGCGTATCTTTTTGGCGGTGAAAGATGTTTATTGACGGGCTTGGCTAGCATTCGGGAGAGGTACTGCAAGGAGGGATCGATGGCGTCTCTAATGGGCGCGTACGGTACGTGTCGTTCATTTTCTCACCTCGCCCACTGCTAATTTCTATTGTCAGACAATGCAGCTCTCGCAGACTTACATGCTCGATTGCAGTGGGTCTCGTCGCTCGTCGTTCGTGTTCGGGTTTGGGAGGATCGCGACATCGTCCTACATACAGGTCTTCTCCCGGCTTAGAGATGTCGAAGTGAGTTCTACCATGCAGGACATGTAGGACTTTACGCTGATACATGTGTACTAGGAATTGAGAATGTCGGGACAGAGATGATTATCAGGCTGGGCGTAGTGTGTACTTATCTTAGTAGGATAACATGTTTGTTGACTTGGGCTTGGCTAGCACTCGGGAGAGGTACTGGAAAGAGGCGAGTGTTAATAACATCTTTGACGATATTGTTCATCTTCTCACCATCGCCGACTGCTGATTCCTATCGTCACACGATACAGCTCTTGCAGACTAACCATGCTCGACGTTGCAAGTGGGACTCGTCGCAGTCTGGTCCGGATCCAGGCAGCTCCTCAAGCTGCTTCTTCAACGCCTGTTGCTGATTCGCTACCAGCTTCTCGTGCGTGTCAATTGGAAATCAGCGCTCAGTTTATGTCGGCTAAAGAATCAGACATTTCTGATCAAGGCGTGAAAAGGTGAGAGGGAGACTTACTCTCATCTGTCGTGTACCCACGGCGCTCTGCACATTGGATAGTTCTCATTCCCTCTCTTTCGCATCTTCACGAACAATCGTCGATTTGGGGGTAAAGTCAGGATTTAGCCTATAGAAGGGCACGCGGCAGTGCGAGGGTGTTATTTGCAGGCACTACCGCGCTTGAGGGTGCGCTTGGTGTACTCGATTGGGACCTCGCATGTGGCTTCAGCGTCGGCGTATTGCAACTGCAGAAGTTGATTCAGGATCTCGGACTTAAATGGTGTAAATAAAGGCGCACTTCTTTCAATTGTCAATATAAATACAGGAACGTCTCGAGCGCCTCTCAGCTTGATTTACTCCCTCGTCTCCAACTCTCCTGACCGTCACACATTCCGCAAGCTATTTCAGCCTTTCTTCGCTCTCTTCGACCGATCGCTCTAGTTGATGCAACTCGTGTACGGTCTTGGCCCCGACATATAACTCACGCCACGAGTTTCAGTCACTCTGCCAGATCAAAAATTTTCAGTAAGTGATGTAGATCTTGCAGGAGAACACACCTTAACATCGATAGAATTTGAGCGTTCTGAGACTTTGACAAGAGATCTGAATGGGAATGAACCTTGACGTGTCACGGGCATTCCTATGAAGTCATTTTGTGTCGCGAGTAACTGCGCGGAAAGGCTGTTAATCAAGTTTGAGAGTGTCCAGGGAAAGACTATGTCTGATGTCAAAGGAACGATGATCTCGACGTGATAGTAGTTCAGGCTTGTGATCGTGGCCTGGAACAGAGTGAGGTCGAGGCGTTGATAGGGATCCACAAAGGGCCATGGAATACATAGATCTGTGAAACAACCAGTAATCCCAACTATGGCCTGAAGTGACGCGCCTTCTGAGGTGTGCCCTTCGCAAGTCCGATGTTTACCAGCTTGAAAATAATTCCGCTTGATCAATATAAACCATGTGGTGGTAATTGATCGTACTTCGAAATTTGGGTTCTGGTATGCTTTCTAGTCCTCGAGTCGAACGCGGGTTTCGGCGACATAGCTGTGGCCTGTATCGAGAGCAAATCGAGTGAACAAAATGGTGGCCGTCACGTAGTAGCGCGTACTGCGGTACTACTATCTGACCGTGCATGAGGCTGTTGCAGCGGATGAGGGTCGGGGGCCATTGAACCATTTGTCGTATGTGTGTACAAAAAATTGCGCAGGAGAATTGATTCTGAGTTGAATGGGCAGTTCTCCAGAGCTCAAGCTTAGCTTTTGTCAAATGCCAAAGACATGCGATGACCTGCGTTTCTGTTAGTTTATCGTACCTCAGTGGCAGGTAGTGAGGCGGTACCGTGGGGAGGAGGCGAGGGTACAGAAGAAAAAAAACGATGACATGTCCCCAGATCGAACGAGGCTGCAACAACTAGACAAAGCTCTAGACGACTGTGCACGTGAATGCATATGTGTAGCCCACTGAGCTGACAGGGTGTAGGAGACGTTGATTGATCAATTAAATTAGAGGGGTAAGTAGAGAACTGGACGGGGAACAAAAGACTCAGATTGCCTGCATCTCAGTTCCAGTTCCCGGGTCGAATGGGTGTGTTGGACGGTTTCATTGTACGGGACAGCAGAAGGCTTCTTCCAGATACGGACGTGATACGGTAAGGCTAGAGGGAGCTGTGAAATAATGAGAATGATGTAGAATATGTCGTGTAGATTGAGAAGTCGGCGGAGAACTGGATGGGGAATAACAGTTTAGCTTGCCTGCATCACAGTTCCGGTTCCCGGATTGAACGGGTGTTGGACGTTGTTGTTGTACAGATCAGCTCTCCTGAATATGGACGCAATACATTGAGGCCAGAGGGAGCTGTGAGATAATGAGAATAATGAAGAATATGTGGTACATAATAAATGTCTAAATCCCGAACAGGCTCTAGAAGTGGGCGGCTACGTTCAGGCTATCCAAGCCGAAATGAGGAAAGATGATACGCTAAGTCTCTGGAGTAAGTAATGAGATTGTCTAGAAAGCCACTTGAAGAATAGGTGACTTTCTACCATAGTATGTCCCTGGCCATGGTTGAATGAGGCAACTCGAAGCTTCTGAGATGGAGACTTGGGCTTTAAGTTAGTACTGGTGAGATGATGCACAGTGTTCACGTGGAATAAAAGGGGGCTCGTGAGGTATGGTTCGACAATGCGGAGAGTGTGGCCTTGCGACTGAATGTTTCAAAAAGAATCAAAGATACGTAGAGCGGAGAGTCGTGGAAAAAACTCAAGAAATTACTTTACATAGACAGAGTCACGAGTCGAACGAGCTCTCTCTGAAGTGCTGAAGGTCATCTGCTGCGTGCTGACGCGCTGACAGGTACGCCATAAGAACCATGATGAATAAATTGAAAGGAGAGTCAAGATCAGAGTGATGTTATACCATGTGACACACATCACAAAAACTTGAACTTCTCGTACTTATTCTCAACTTGTCCACGAGCCACCAGTGCGCGTGTCGGTACGGTCCACCCATGTATCGTTAGAGGTCTTCACCATGTGGGGAAGAGCGGATGAAGCGTTGGGACAATACGCAGATGCGGTGGGAAGAGAATCTAAGAGAATCAAGGAGCTTAAACGAGGATGTGGCTGTCGTTCAAGTTGTCAGGGACCAGGAGGTTCTGTACAACCAACTTTACTCAACTGGAATGATAGTCTTAACGCAACGGGTCTCCAGCGTGAAGGGAAGAGATGAGGTGCTGGGTCAGTATACGGATGCGGTGTAGTGGTGTAGAGAGTAACTAAAGAGGACCAAGGAAATTCGGGATGGTGAGTGGTTTTTCTCAGGTTTGGATCAAGGTACTAACTGAATTGACATGGCTGGATCGTGTAGGACATCCGGCGAGTCTTGAACACGGTGAATTTGGTTTCTTACACGCGTGAGCTCGTACGTTCCTTTGCCTCGGTTCTAGACCATGCGCTCGACACACTCTGCATCTTTCTTCGACTTTTCTCTCATCTGCCAGGCTGACTGATCTCCTTCGCTGACTATCCCTCATTCACAGTCAGTCACGAATAAACGGTACACATCCTTTTCTCTTCCATCTTCGGTGCTTTTGACACTGATCATTTTTCGTGCAGGATGCACTTCATTTCATGAGAATGGACACAATCTGAATGGTACGTGATCATTTTCAATATACAAATTTCACTCGATGTTTTACATACCGCTTACTCCACTGCTGGCGTCTTCGTTCTCTCTGCATCATTTACCTGAAACACCGGCCTTGGTCTCGGGCGATTGATACCAGCCAGTCGCACACTACAAGCACTGCAGGATCTTCATACGGGATCCTCAGTTGTTCATTGACCTCCATCCAAATTGCCCAGAATCCAACTTGCCGATCTTCCTCCTTGAGTACATCCACACATCCACATGCTCAAATATCCAAATATCAAAATATCAAACAGGAGACCCAGACACAGATGCGGACACGGTGAAACGCAAACCAGGTCGGCAGCCGCAGGTCACGTAAAAGATTTGCAGTGTTGTCACTCCGTCGGCAATGGACATTGAAATATATATAGTTTACGCAGAATAGCAATCATCAGTTCTGTGCTAACCCCACATCTTGATCTATCACTTGGATCCGTGTGTGTGGAACTTGATGTTTCTGTCGGATCAGTATGGCAATAGTTTGGTCTATCATATATCAAGTCCGTTTAAGTATGGGTGTCCCATCCAAAATTCAATGCCATTTCATGGGCGTTCACCCTCCGCCCTATGTCCACTGCAGCCCTCACATACCAACAATGTCCGGATCCATGGCACCTGCGTTGTATTCCAAACTAGCTCGGTTCCCGTGTGTCAACTCCACACTTGTCATCAGGTTGATATGGCATATGACTGCATAGCCTGGTGGAGTTGATGATATGCCAAACTTATAATTTCTTTGCTCTCACAGGTTTGTCATTGCGTTTAAAGCAGCCCACCTTCAATATCTGTCCTCCAAGAAATTTGTCCTTATGTGGACTCCTGATCCTCAATGACATTGTATCCAGACCGTGGCAGTCTCAGGCTGGCAGGGACATGGTTTATGACAGGGCCCTTCATACAATTGGCAGTTGCTCTTCTATTTATGGGTATGTGCTCACTATATCCTGTGTCATATATCATCTCATTCATGCACCTGGACTACCTTTTGTTGCTGGAAACATTCTTGCAT
>JAGGAR010000102.1:7443-25498 GCA_017657315.1 Termitomyces sp. K1Ag | reverse complement strand
CATTACCCCTGACCACTTCGACCAGAGCATCCGCCGAGCAAATGTGTCCCTGTCAGCGGCCATCCCGGTGCGCACGAGGGACTATACGGCAGGACAATTTTTCCTGAACCCGATAGCGGAAGAGGAGATAGGGGAGGGGCTAAAGTGAAGCTTCGTAGGGGATCGACAATATCTCCTACCACCAAATCGCCAGGATCCCGAATGACACCCTCGCTGAGTTGTTCAACTTGTGTATCACGAGCCTGGACGCATCGCAGGATTGGTTGACGACAATGTCGGTTGCCATCCTGAAGGATAGACCTGCAATGGACCCAGAGAGTCATCGTCTGATTGGACTTGAGTGTTGCCTGCTGAAAGTCCTGACGTTAGTGATTGACAAGTGCATACGTGAATGGGCTGACAGCACTGGCTTTCTACCTGACTCCCAGAATGGCTTCCGTGAAGGGTACCGCACCCACAACAACTCCTACGTTCTGCGTTGTGCAATTGACAGGGCAAAAGCTGAGGGAAAGGCACTGTATATTGCCTTTGTGGACCTGACAAATGCGTTCCCGTCGACTGACATCCCTGCGCTGTTTGCGAAGCTCTTCAAGGCGGGCGTGTCGGGACCCCTTTTTGACTGGCTGACTGCAGATGCTGTATGCTCGGATGGCGTACGTTGTGAGGCACAAGTCTCTGCTTATCGAAGCCTTCAAATCTCTCATTGGGGTTCTAACAGGTGACACGGGATCCCCGACTCTGTGGAACATTTACTTTGCTGACCTCGCCGAGTGCTTCCCTGCCGACCCGGATGATGTCCGCCTGGACGGTCACGCCGTATCGCATGTCGAAAAGGCGGACGATGTTGCCATGTTCTCGACGTCGCTTGAGGGCCTACAGAGAAAAATCGGTATATTCTTTGCATGGTGCGGGAGGAACTTCATGATAATCAGTGTCAGTAAGACGAAAGGGATGCGAGGCTGAGTGTGCTGCACGTCAACGGCGAGCCCCTGGAGTATGTGGAATCATACAAATAAGTAGGCGTGTGGTTCGCGCGTGGGTCTCTATTCAAGAGACACTACACATCCAAAGCTGAGAAAGCGGGGAGGGTAGCGAACATGTCGTTTAGCGTGCAGTCGATGGTGGGTGTCATCCCCCCGCACGAGGGTCGACTAGTCTACATGGCCCGTGTCGGCCCCCACCTGGTTTTCGGCTGCGAAGTATCACTTGATGTATCACCGTCGCTCCTCGATCCTTTGGAGGGTGTGCAGGTCGCGTACTGTCGACGCCTCCTAGGATTTGGATCGCGGCGCACACTTGCTGTCTTGTTTACGGAGACTGGTATCATCCCTCTGAACTTTAGGCGGGCGATACTGGCAATGGGTACCTACAGCATATCTCGGCACTGCCCAACACCCACTATGCACATATGGCACTGAAGGACTCTGACGAGCTGGCAAGGCCGGGGAAGGCATCATGAGTAGGCGACCTGGTCAAGTTGCTGGGGAATGCGATGGTCCCTGGTGACAAACCGACACCAGTGTCGGTGGAGTGGGGAGACTTGTGGGACCAGGAAAGGATCTCTCAGCTGCGTGACCGGGTACGAGGCAGCTACGATACTGGTCTTCAGGGCATCATTGACAGCTCTACAAAACTGCCCTCACTTACTTCAAGTGCGACCGTTGTCATCCACTATGTATCTGCGTGTCCCCACACCCGCGCACCGCAAGACGTTGACGAGGCTACTGGTATCGAATCATTGTGGAAAAGCTGCGCCATACTGACCGATATCGTCGATGCTCGGTACCCAGGAGGTGGCGGCTCTGCAGCCAGGAGGTGGCGGCTCTGCAGATTTTGTAGGAAGGACATGCATTACGATACTGATCTGTGACGCCATCACGGACTGGTCGCGTGTCGCGACGCGTTCCGGGATTCCCCCTAAGTACCCAAGGCTGTCGTGGGGGGCAGGTTGACGCGTACGACTTCCTACGACGGCTGGTAGCCTCAAAGAAGTGCACGAGTCTTCTGGCTCTTCTGGCTTATGACGTGACTACAATCTACGACTCGATACCATGCTACAGGGTGGACTGACAGGTAGTATGGTTATCACAACGCCCGATGGTAGGTACGTCCGTAGGGGCTAAGGGATGAGGCTGTTGCTTGGGCAGACATATCCAGGTTTCTTCCCGAGTCGTAATGGAAGAACGCGGGTCTGCCCGAGAGGCAAGCGCTGCGCCGCTGCCGTATAATTCCATACAAGATTCCATTTCAAATGTTGCCTAGTTCTGAAAATGGGAATTATTTATTGCCTTTGTCTGTTATTAGCACCATCTCCGATGGGATGGCAATCCAAATACTTGATCCTAAGGCCTAAAGTGCGATGAAGCCGCATCAAGTTGAGTGCGCAGTGACTCGAATGGTATCCTTCAACAGGGCCGGGCCGTCCAAAAGTCAGTGATAAACCTGCGACAAGTATAGCTGAAACAACCGGACTCAATAGACTCAAAACTCAACTTCAACTGTAACGCTTGTAATCTCCGGTCTCATTGATATAACACAATGCTCCCAAGCACCTCGCGCGACTAGGTTCGGTGTAAGTCTGCCTCCGCCGGTCTTCACGCTCAGGGAGACATTCCAAGCCGATTCGGACTTGGAAACCTGAAGGCTCTTACAGGAAATGATCTCTTCCTTGATGCATTAGACCGGTGAAATAACTATTTGCAGTGAAGAGAGAGAGGGTCGGCAGAGTTCTCATGTTGTCGGATTTTCCTAAAGCAGACTCGATGATATCAGATGACAGTCGATCTTATCGTACATTTCTCATCGCATGATAGCATCAATTGTGATCCACTGTCCGGATAATTAATAATTACTCGTAAAATACCACTCTTCTCGTCATCACTCTTTTTCTCCTGTGTCGTCAACGTCCAATGCCTCCTGCGATTATGAAAGATTCCCTGACCTTCGGAACCTCATTTCTCCATTGGATGCCTGATAGTGCGGCGACTTTCATGGACATCGTACGAACGGATTGTACTTCTTCCAAGGTTGCTCCTCCCCTTTGAGCGCCATCAAGGTGCCACTGGATCTGCCGAGGATTGTCTGTCGCTGAGAGATCATTGAGAAGATAAATGTCAGATAGAAACACGGCAACACAGGACTATCATAGGTCTTACCTGTGAGAGCCGCGATCATGGTATATGATGTCTCCAGCGACGACAAGATATCGGTAAACCCATAATTTACACCGTAAATGATATTCTTATTAAACCATCCTGTTCAAAAGTCAGCAGTGCACCTCAAAGTCAGCTCATAGACTCACCCAAGTCTGGGTAAATCTTATTCATCAAATCCTGTATCGAATCTGCTGTCTCGCCATAGATCCTGCGGAACAACGCTTTGCCAATCTTCTCGTGCTCTTCCATAGGAATTTCCATACGCCTTGCCAAAATGATCATTATTCAAAGATTCGAGAATCACTGAGTTCAGAAGAACTCACCGCATCATTCTCGTGTCACGAAGCTCCTTAGGCATAACCTCATGCAAGGCAGAAAGGCTGTTGATTGACTGAAAGAAAATACGACGTTAGTCAAAATCGGCTGTTTGTCTTGAACGTTTCGAATTGATATCCTACCCTAGCAAACCCAGCAGTCAATCCTGCCTTGAACAAGGCATCTCGAACTTTCCGAGCAAGCAGACGGTGATCCTCGATGTTATCGCTCTCTGCCTTGAGATCGTTCAAAGCGTGTTGAAAGACCCGAGGAACTTCTTCAGCTCTATTACTCGCGCAGAATGCCACGCTGGCAACGATGTACCATGGATTAGCGACTACAATAGTGTATGAGGTATGTGACAGGGTGTATGAAATGACTGTAGTTGACTTACGCCGAGGCAGATTCCTTCGAGGATAGAGTGACTTCAAGTTGTTAAGAAAGGAGGTCGTTGCAAGAGCAGACATATCCAAGTTTTACCGACCTTGGCTCATGGTCAGTGGCTTTTATCAGTCGACTATTTGGTCCGCGATGACTCAACCCCGGGCCAGTGAGACGCTGATCGACACAAGGATAAATGGAGAGACAGGAGCGGTCAAAATGGAGGGATTGCATTGATATGTCTGCGGCCTCCTGTTCGACCGGCGAAGAGCATCAGATGATGGTCCAGGTCCAGAAATAGAAGAACAATGTAAGTGGACGGCAACCTGTTTCAAATGTGCCTTCTTGAAATGAAGGTCAAATGTTGCCTTTCTCCAGTGCTGGCAAGCCGTCGCCGCCTCTAAACCTTATTTCACTGTTACTTTGGCTCCAGCAGTCGATAACACGACTCAAATGAGGGTCAGTCATTGTCATCGTATTCTTGGCAGAAACTATTTCTAGGAAACCGGCAACATCGACTTCCTCTTCTTGTGTCATTCAATGCCTCTTGTGATCAATCATTACGAAAGATCCCCTGACTTTCGGTCGGTACATCACTTCTCTATTGGATATGTTATGGTCATATATCGTTAAGCATGAACTAGGCCCCGTATCACTACATGTGGTCACTTATGTGTTATGCCAGGCCGAGCCGAGCCATAGGATGCAAGCTGACACAGTAACGATAGACCCACGATGGTGCCTGCGGCGCAGCCTTCAGGGAAGATAGATGCGACATACATATCCTAATCGGAAACAATTCAGTTTTGGAATAACACATAACGACTGGTAGAATGATTCCTGTGATCGAGGCAGGATTAACTGCTGCCAGTGGATATGCCAGGTAGGATATGGATTCTTTTTTTTCCCACTCACGCCGTGTGCAATTCTCTTCCAGATAAGTCAGAGCTTCTCTAGATCTCCTTGCATGACGTTTTTTACCTAAGAAGCTTCGTGAAACGAGAATCATGCGGTGAGTCCTTCTGAACTTGATCGGTCGAACCTTTGAATAACGGTCATTTTGGCAAGGTATATACGGAAATTCCCATAGATTGTCCAGACCTGGATGATTTTATGAGCCCACTTTGAAGTGTGTACTACTAACTTTGGCACTACTTGAAACGTGAGCCCCAATTCTCCAGCGTACATGAGAAGTGGCGCCTACACAGCGTAACCTAAGTTGGGAGTATGAAGGAAAGCATAAAGCATCACGCGTGGCTGCCATGCGAGTGTTCGGAACACCGTGTAGCTGTATAGTGATGTTCCGGTCCGGCCTGGCTTGAAGCGCCCAAACCAAACCCAACTCGGAGCCCCCAGTGGCGGCCCCGGGTTGAGGTCTTGAGACTATTGGACCAAAAATTCTGCTGGGCGTTGTCCTTGTGCTACATATGATGTTGAGTCAATGCAGGCTGAAAGAGGTGAAATGTCTAAATGCCGTGTCCATTCCTCTTCACATGGCATTCAGCTTCAACGCGTGGATCATTTTGGTTTAGTTTCATCGACTCAAAGCGTCGGACGTGCTGCGACAAAATTCACAGCATGGATCACCGGCCAAATTCTGAGTCTCTTGCAATTCTTCTATATCCATAGTATCAAGGGTAACCTGTAAATCCAAAACGACCTGTTGTATACTATTTAGTGACTAGTCATCAGCATCGTCATTGCCTAATAACGGATCTAACTCTGGTGTAACAACCTTTGACAACGTTTCTAAATCATCTTCTGCCTCCTCCACTTCAGTAAAATCCACCTCAAGCTGTGAGCCCACAACTCCATTCTTAGTAACATTATCAGTTGAAACAATAGCATCCTTCTTGAGCTTAGTCTTCTGGCAATCGCACAATTGCAGGAGCGAAGGGGCACGATCTGAATCCCTTAACAAGGCCAAAGCCCTTTCCGAAGCGATGAACTTTGACACCGATTGGCTCGCCGCCACAATCGGCCCCACGATAATAGTTCCATGGATCAGCACCGCAACCCCATCGTTCTCTATTCCATTGCGGAGTCTCTTCTTGTTTCTGCAAGAATTATGAGTGCCTAGTTTGGTAGGTCGAGGGCAAGACGGATCTTACTCTATGAAGAGTTTTGAACAACCTGCTTGGGCAATCCATTGCCTGAGGGTAGTCACCGGATCCCACGCAATAGATGGAGATAATGCTGATAGAACGTCTTCCATAGCATGCTCAACGACGGCAGCAGCCTTGTCGTAGCCGTAGGCAGAGTCAACAAGGACAGCTCCCATTACACTTTCGAAAACGTCGCTGAGAGCTTTTGGTGGATTGTACTTCCATCCTCGTTCGACGATCTCTGTGCCTGTTGTTGATTGCAGAAGGGGAGCATATGATTCAATAGCCTCCGTCAAGTCCATACGGTTGACAAGCAGGATGCGATGTAGGCTTAAACGTCGAACAGCAAGAAATGCTAACGATGGGGAGCAAATCGCCTTTGCTTTTGGTAATGATAATTGGTGAGAGGTTGCGTTGGGAAATTTTTTGTAAAGATAGTCGAGGACGACCAGATCCAATAGAGCTGCATGGATAGGATGAGATTAGAATGACGAGATGCTATCCAATGGAACCAAATCTCACAGTCACCAAGGAATTCTAGACGCTGATAGGAATGACCTCCCAAGGTCGAACATATCGAGGGATGAGTTACAGCCTCTACTAAAAGCTCAGGTCGATGAAAGGTATAACCAAGACGGTCCTCTAAGTCAACAAAATATTGCGAGACTGTACCAGCCACCGGAGGTCGACTATATCTCATCGGCCAGGGGATGGGTACGCCGAAGGAAAGACCGAGCGACGTGCCTGCACGGAGGGCCATGGGGATACCACCTGTCAAGAAACTCGCACCGATGATTGCCTCCATGCAGTCCTGTAAACTTCGGCGAGGATATCGCCGAAGCACGTGCCTATCTGCCAATGGATTCAAGGACTGATCGACACTCTCCAGGTACCTCCATGTATGAACGTTATAATGCTCGCTTGTCACGTACGTCTCAAGCCCTATATCCTTCGCACGAGCGAGCAGGAAGCGGTTGGAAACGGAACTCGTCCTGAGGATGGATAACTGGCCTTCGTGACGATGAGGGTACTTATTATATAGATGGACGGTGGTACATAGTTTCAAAACGGCATCACCTAAAGTCTCGAGTCGCTGATTGCTGTAGCCCGTGTCAGCGCAAGGAAGAGTGAGAGCTTCAACGAGGAGGTTATCCCTAATCGGGGGAAGACCAAGTTCAAAGCGAGCGCGATTAGCGCGGTAGACGTCACTGATTCGGTGACATAGAGCGGGAAGAACTTCAAAGGCCTTGCGGATATTGGGCGACATAGCAAACCACTGGCATGAGTCTCGTGGTGCCACAAGCCCGTTGGGTACTGTTTGCACTGCATCGACGGTGCTTGTTGTTTCAGGATGGAGAGTGTACAAACCGTCAGAAGAACGAGGGAGTATATGTGCTTCCACTAATGGCCCGTCAGTAGGAATACGAGCAGTCCATTTCTTCCTTGTCCATTTCTGAACAAAATATTCGTAGTAGCTTCGATGGCCGTCTTCACGTGAACCCGGCGATGGCTTTGACATGGGCGTCAGGTCATTGCGGATATTGTGAAGCAGATATGGCCTTCCAAACTGGTTGGTATTCATGATAACGAGATTATCGAAGTCATCCTCATTGATAACACTCCAGTCGGTATACCCACGGGGACCCGCGAGGAATAACTCTATGACATCAAAGTCGACTTCGCCAGATGCAGTGAAAGGGACGAGAAACAGGCTTGTGGGAAGAGCGAACGGCCGTGCTGTGATGCGTAGCCATATACCCAGCCTCGTGAACTCAAGCATCAGTCTTCTTTTGTACGATTCATCCTCTTCACTTTCAAAAACCATTGATTGACCTGGTTTTGTATACAGAGACTTACCGCAGGCGACATCGACAGGTGGGAGCTTCGTCCCAGTCACAAGACCAGCGACAGGTAGATTATCGATGTAAACAGGATGGATCCACAAACTGCGCCCCGTGGTCCAAGGATCATGGACAAGGACATCTAGCATGACAGGCACCTGCGAGACATCAGTAATAGGGCGACCATCTGCATCCTCTGTTTCTTTCCCTTTAGAACCTGAGACAGGTAAGAGAAAGTCATCAAAAACATCGAGCTCGTGCAATCGCCTGACGGCCATGAAAGCAGCTGCGCGTTTAGCTTCCTTCTTTGAACGTCGAGAAGGTCCAGTGAAAGTAAGATCATCAGGTGAAAGAGGGATACTAAACGGTAAGACGATTGTGCTTTCGAAGTCACCAGAATATTTGGGAACATGCTGAGGGGTGAAAGGATCCCTGGGAACGAGAGAGAAAAGACGGTTGAGAAGCGACATGGAGTTATCGTAGGTGAGAGTTGCCCCAGTCGATTTTACAATGTATCGCTCACGCTCCGCAAGGTCTGCGGGTCCAACTTCATCATCCTCAAGATCATCTTCAGGTGAGTCGCCTTCGAATGCATGACGAGACTGGTAAATTTTGTTGACCTCTGGTTCAACAGTCCTTAGCGATTGATATCGAGTAAGATGTGCGTTGTCGCCTTTTTGTATCATCACGATGAACGTTGAGGTCTTGTTTCTAGCCCGACCGCGAGACTGGACGTATCCCACCATATGGGCCAGTGGATCAAAGCGTATGACAAGGTCGCATGCCTATGCCGTAAGCATAATGAGGATACCGAATGGGAACTTGAAGAGTGAGAGAAATCTTACTGGAAAGTCAAGTCCCTCTTCAGCCACTGAAGTTGCAATGACTAGGCAAGAGTAAGTATGAGGATAAATTTCCGTCGTTTCCACACGAGAAACATTAAGCTTACGGAGATTGATGTCGCCGCGTCGAAATGACTCCACGGTATTTTTGTGTCCAGCAGGCATTGGTTTTCCAATCCCATCACTATTGACGCCTTGCCCCATGAGTGCACCACAACGAAGCAGGCCTTTAAGTTCCGGAATCATAGGTAGCATCTGAGCTAGACAGGTAGCTGTCTGTCGCTGCTCCACAAATACAATCCCCTGAAAACCCGGCTTATGATATGCGAGAAGCAGCTCCATCAAGGTACGAATTTTTGGTGTACACCATGTTAAGGAGACGGGTAGAGGGACAGTGCTAGCCGAGGGAGTATCCATGAAAAGCAATTCTTCGAAATCAACATAAATTTGCTGGATCTGCCAGAAATCAGCAGGCAGAGGCTTCAGTTGTACCTCCGATGGCAGACCCATCTCGGCAGCGAGATCTATTACTTGTGCGTCGCCGAGATAGGAATCGTGAATACGAAGGATGTGTTGTTCTAATTCAGCATGCAGAAAACGAGACGCTGCGTATGGCCCTAAGTTATAGAAGGTCGAATAATATCGCATCTCTAGTGCATTCCAGGGTATCTCAAGTTCATCCCAAGTACGTCTTTCAAAGACTTGGAGACAGTCCCACAACGTCGGGGAAGGAAAATCGGTATATGAATCCTCGGGAAATGGGTATTCTGTGATCATCTATCGACAAAAGTCAGTCACAGCCTCACAGATGTCGATAGACCTACTTCGACTGGCTTTGGAGAGTTATTGTGTAGCTCATCGAGGTGGGCACGAACACCGATGACTTTGGAATCCAAATTAGCTTCGAGTGTAGTTAAAGATCCTATTGGGTCCTTTGGGTTCCATATAGGTGAAGCTGTCATCCCGAAAATCTTTGGACGACGAGCCGTTGTAAAAGTGTGAAAGTATTCGCGCATAATGCCGTTATAAGGGTGGTTTTTGCGAGCATGATGACATTCATCAAAGATCATTAAGGATACTCTGTCGATGCTCCAGATAGAGTGAGTCAGGATGTTCAAGAAAATCTGGGCTAGCGAGGGCTATCAGTGCATAAAGTCGAGGAGAGGAGAGGTCCAGTACCGGTCATCACGAAGACATCATGGTTATCAAACCGTTTCTTCCATTGAGCTCTGTCGGCCAAGTCTATGTCGAGGGCTCCATGCAGCTTGATCACCCGCAGAGGAGTGTTTTGAGCAATAAAGTTGCCTTGCTGTTCTACTAGCGCGACTTTGGGCACGAGAAAGATGATGACTCTGTCCTTTGAAGTCTCCAAAGTGGATATCCAGCGAATGAGCAAAAGACTGATCAAGGTCTTCCCCGAACCAGTGTTCAACGCAGCGATAATGTTCCCTGAGCGTATTTATAGTCCAAATTCTTCATTGCTGAGACATATGAACAGATGTACTCACCTGTTTGAGCCTTTGCAAACACTTCTTCCTGATATCGGCGAGGTAATAAGTTTTCTGCTGGATCCTCCATCACAGACGGGACAAAAAAGTCGTGAAATCGTCCTTTTCAGGCGTGAGATTGGAGTGAGTCATGCCAATGGTTACTGGCGGTAATAGAACCGAACCATAAGTAAGTATCTAACTTGCAGAGCGTGTCCAGAAGCAAGCAGCTAAAAGGAGCAATCGCGTCCATCAAAGAGACCACGTGCATATAATATGATACCACCAAAAAAGTTAGAGCTAAAACCGATGTTTCTTCGCCTGATCGTTTGTGCTCAACGGCGATTTCTACGCCAAAATGACCTAATCTTTCGTGGCCAAACGCTTCTTGCCACTCGTACCTATGCGTCTGCGAAGAAACAGGTCAAGTCCACCTCAAACCTCGTCCCTGGCTCCCGGCAACCCATAACCGATGCTGCAGCCCAGGAAGAGTATTCCAAAGCTGAATCCACCATGAAAACCGCCGTAGATTGGTATAAGAAGGAATGTGCGACGCTTGAATCGCGCGCCAGTGGACGCATCACGCCAGCTCTACTCTCCCCAGTCCGCGTCAAACTCCCCGACGTGGACTCCGAAATGCGCCTCGAGGAAGTTGCAACTGTCGGCGTCAGGGAAGGCTCAACATTGCTGGTGACTCCTTTTGAAGAAGATGTCAGCAATTACATCTCGTTTATTTGAATTTAAACTCACCTATGTCTCAGTAGACCTTGAAGTACATTGAGCAAGCCATCTATGATGCAAAAATTCCTGGTGTAACGCCTCAGAAACAGGATAGTCGCACAATCAGGATACCAATGCCCAAGTACGATATTACTTTCAAAGACTTGAATCGATATGCTGACTTTGTTTTAGGCCGACCGTGGACGCTAGACTTGCTCTGTATACTGCAGCACAACGGAAGGCAGAAGAAATTCGAGTCCAAGTCAGAAAGCAGCATCAGGCGAGTCTCAAGCGTGGCAAATACGCTAAACATTCCGTAGAGCTAGAAGAGGTCTGCGTCAACTTGCTTTTGTCGTTATTGGGTTAACATTTTCGACAGTTCCAAAAATTGACGGATCGATATGTCGGCGAAGTTGACAAGATCCTTGCGAGCCTCAAGAAGGCCACGGGTGCAAAGTAGTCTACCTTACCTGTGCGGATCTTAGTGCACAGCAATCAGAACTAAGCTTTTGACCATTCAATATCCACCAAATCCCTCAACATGGATGCTCCTGCAAATTTTGCGAACTTGCGATGATAATAATTTCCCGTTAAATACGTCTAACTACGAACCCCTCCCTGGATTCCGACTAATGCTTGCACAAAGGGAGAAGTGATTGTGCGGTGACTACTGTTTTCCATGACCATGAGCAAACCTGTTCTTCCATAAGCTCCTCTCAGCAGCCGCAGAGATGGTCAATCACTCTGTTCATAAAATCGTTTACTCGTGAAATCTGGAAACCAATTTAATGTTTGCTGCGAACAGATGACAATTGGTTGCATGCAGGTGAAGCTCGCAGTATAGTTGGTGTAAAACTAGATTGTCAAAACCTCTGCCGAACTTGAAGGCGACGGAACGGATGGCGTCATTTCACCCAGGAATGGTAATCAAGTGAAACGATTTTGCTGTAGCACACTCCAACTTTTTTGATTCACGGCCGCAGCCATCTCAAATTCGCAGCCTCCTTCGTTAATTGCGCAGCGCGCAGTGGATCTATCAGTGAAGGTTTAAAAGGAACCCCGTCCTTTTGACGCCTTGCAAAAATCCATTCTTTAGACTTCGACTCCAAATCTAATCTATCTGATTCTAGACTATCATGGCTGTTAACCCCAACGAAGATACCGAATTGTATGATTACAGCCTCCTTCGACTGTTCCCATCCACCACCTTCACCTACCTTCGATGATCTACTGAACGATTTCACTCCTTCTGAACTGCGAGAGTTGAGCGAAGATGCACGAGACGACGAGACAGAACGGGCGATTGCTGCATACAGGCTTCAGCGTCTGGCCGAGGATCGCAAGGCAGATAAGAGAGTTCGCTTCGGTCGTGTGTATCCAATCGGAAGGGATGATTATACTCGAGAAGTTACGGAAGCTAGTAAGATTAGCGAAGAGGATGACGAGGAAGAGACAGGGACCGGTGTGGTTTGTTTTCTATACAAAGATGGGCGAGTCCTTCTCTCATGAATAACTGTAAATTATATCTGACGCTTGCTGTGATACAGTATCCCTCGGTCAGATCGAGCTTTCCAACACATCCGATTACTTGCAGAGCGCTACCCGCGAACAAAATTTGTTTCGATCGTGGGCGACAAATGCATACCCAATTTGCCTGACAGTCGCGTGCCCATGGTCATTGTTTACAAGAAAGGAGAAATTCGCAATCAAATCGTTGCCTGGGGCGCTGACCAGGAACGAAGAATAGAGGGTATGCATTCCCTTATTTCCTCTGAAACTCATGTCAAATCAATGCTATGTGTAGAGCTGGAAGCCATCCTTTTGGTAACAGGCGCACTTCACATGCCTGAGCGACCGCGACCCGAACATGGGCGTAAGGACGACGAGAGTGACGATGACGATGACGACGGTGACGATCCCTCTTCACGCATGCGATCAAAGGCTACGTCAACGAACGGGAAGTTACAAAAGAGCATACGGGGCGGCTCCAAATCTAAAGGCGATGATTCTGACTCTGACTTTGACTTTGACTTGTAACACTATTGTCTATATCAAAGTACCTAATCCACCAGATACCCAGTTAATGAACGAAAGACACGGGATTGGAAGAAAGAAGTCTTGGTCAAAAGGTCATCAAATCATCGAGACTGTCGCTAGATTTAAGCAAAGACAAAGGGCACGGTACCCTGACTGGTGAATGTGGCTGTCGCATAACTGTCACTGTTTGATAAAGAGTGTGCCTAAATGTAAAACGTTTCAGCCACAACGATATACTTTATGCGCCTCATTAAAAACGTACCTCTCCCTAATGTGATTCGTGATCAAGGCAGCATCACCAAACATATTGCAAATGTGGCAACGGAAAAAAGGCTCTTCACCAACAATCTGAGCTACAGCAGTAGCATAAAATGGATCACTGGGATCCAACCTAATCCACTTCGGCGGTGGGAGCTGTCTGGAAATACTGATATGATCGATGGCATGCATGATCTAAAGTATGCCAAGAACGTGTTAGCCACATGATAGCTCCCTCTTCAAAAAGGAGAAATAATACCGCTCGTCTCCAGGACATGACCAATCTGCCAGCTGTCGAACACCTACAAGATCTGCATTCAAAGAGGAAAGACAATCCATCCATTGTGGCCGCCGTCGTAGTGTTCGGATCGTATCCACCAGCAGCGACAATAGACCGCGCGGCAAGGTAAGCACCTTCATGAAAAGAGATTCGATCTCCACCAAAGTTCCAAAACTCTTGCTGCAAGTCATCAAAGAGGCGCGCCACTAACACAGAGTTATACTCGCGATCAGGGCGTCGAGAAAAGGCTGATGGGTGTATCAAAACATCCTGCTGACCGATAGGCTCCCTGTACCCGGGGCCATCGCAGCAGAAGAATGTCGTCGCCAGATCCAGATGCGAGACGCTCACAGCCCGTGGCATCAGCGAAGATTTTCGCATGATCTGCACAAGATCCATCCGTTTTTGTCGGTGCCACAGAGAAGAAAGCATAAATATAATATGGGGCGGTGGAAAATCGTTCAAGGCGATGTCTTGATCCACCGGGGAAGACTCGATGACGGATTTAATGGGAAAGGCCTGCGACAGCTCCGAAATCGGCACGGACGTAGAGTAACGTGGGGGACAGTGGTCGGAAATGTATTTTGCAAAAAGCCGTCGACGTCGCGTGATCTGGTCGAGTCGATGGTCTTCGCGGAGTTTGGACTCGACTTGGACCATGAATTCAATTAACGAAGGTTTTATGTTCGCCCAAACTGCGCCAATGTATTAATTAGCTTGCGGATGCAACGATGAACGGACGAAAAGCGGGAGTGGATGGCTCACCGCGTTCTGTGAGTTCCCCCGTCTTTCTTACAAGTTTGTGCTGACGAAGCAGGTCCAGATCCATTTTTTCAACGACATCTCCATAACCTGTTGTGCTCCTCGTAAGTCGAGTGGAAGATGAAATTACGAGGGGGAAGAGCCGTACCAGTGGCGATCAAGTTCCGAGTGACTCTGAAGATATACAGATTAGCTCAAACAAAGACGCGTTATCAAGACGAGTAAAAAGCCTACGCGTCCAATCGTCTCTGACGAGCAGCAGCAAGCTCGTCACCACGTTTTTGTGCCTGGCTGTGGTGCCAAGCAGTCAAACCATCCTGAGCGTGATTCAGCGAAGTAGGTCATGGTGCCATGGGTGAATGTATTTACCGCAACAACAGCCCACGCCGCGTGATCAAGTCGTGTATTGTTGAGCCACATTTCCAGCTCTTGTGGCTGACGTTTCGCAATCGCGTGTTGTTCCGATAATTGCTGAAGGATGTCGAGATTAACGATATTCTGACACGTGTCTCGACTGGTTATTGGTGCGAAGGAGGTGTTATGGACGATCTTCCCGGTCAACCGGGCGAACTCCCAGCATTCATCTGGAAGCGAAGGGAAAGAGCCAGCTTGGCGTAGTTTGTAGGCGCGCTGGAAACTTGCCTTTGCCGTCAGTCAAAAGATACATGAGATCGAGAGATTGACATACTGGTTGGGAAAACACTTTGAGCACGATCTATTCCTGGTTAACCATATAATTGTCGGGGCTCGTTCGATACCGCAATACTAACGCAAGTAATAATCCTCAAGAACTGGTCAAAAAGTGAAATGCGAGAGAGCACCAACGTGGCATAGAGGGGAAAACATGAGGTTCGCGTACTCGGGCTCCGACATATTTGATGGGCAATCCGGAAGGTCTTCGACGCGAGAGAGAGCATGCCGCCAAATCCACTTTGAATTGCGGCTCATGAGAAACGCGCGCATCTGCTTCCAAGACCGCGCGAGGCGTAGAAGATCGAGAGGGTGCAAGTACCCAAATATCTGTGTCGATGTGTGATTTAGTTAGTTGGCGTTGACGGATATCAGAAGGACTGGGATAACTTCACCACAAATAGAATATCCAGGGGGAGGTCAGGAAGCCGCGTCAGTCTTCCTCGGCGGCCTCGCAGCTTCTGGGCCGCCGCAGAGGAGGATTGTCCGAGGTAAGCATCGTGGACGGCCGCCTGTGTCAGTGAATGCCTGGTGGATTTTGGTGGTCTCATTGGAAGAAGGGGATGGGGATGGGAAAACGGGCGAGCCTTTTTATACGAGCGAACGGCCTAACGATGGGCCGCATCGACAACTCCCCTTTATGAAGGTGAGGCGGCCACGTGATGGGATATGGGTGCCCCGGAACGTACATAGGACAGATTGAGGTAGCCATTTTCCCTCTTCCAGGGCCGTGATATCGATGGAGCGACAGCGTGGCCAGATGGATGGTGGCACAGTGGATACTTTGAATTCAGGTAGCACTGATGGGTACGCGGCGGCCTGTACTCATTGCCAGTGAGTTACTCAGCACTTGTGTTGTCTTCAAATTGGTGGTGGCGTGATACGTGGTATTATATTGTGATCACCGGCCTTAATCGGGAAAAGCTACCAATATCCACCCGTCTCCTCTGGCCATTCACGAAGCTTTGAAGCTTAACCGTGCGCCGCAAGACGTGTGTCTGTATAGGATATGCGTCGGATTTAATAAGTATCGGTCGTCATGTGGGCATTTGTAGTCATGGAGTGAAGAGATCGCCTCCTCCCGGTCTCTAAAACGCGAATTCGAATCGCACGAGTCAGGTACGTTCAATGAGGCTATTAGTATAAACTTTGACGTACTTTAACGGAGAGATTAGATCCGGACTTCGGGGCTTGGGCCGACATGCACACACTGAGTATGCGTTGAAACCAGAGCAAACCTCACTTAAGCTCCACACAAACTAGAGTCCGATAAAGTTGATTATCGTGACAGCTGATTTTCGAGACGGACACGGGGTTTTGAAATGGAAAAGGCCATGGGACGCCATTTCCCACTTGACGACGCCTATGAAGACTATGATCAAATCTTGAGTATAAATGATTGAACGTTCGATGCCAAAGATGGAAAATTACCGGAGTCATCCAAAATTCATCACATCCATCTTGCATACTTCGCCGCTTGAGAGGAAAATCCATTTACGCGGGTGACAGCCAGGATCTTCTGAGAACTGAAGAGAACTTGGCGCTGAGAAAATACGATTGGGAACTTCGCTTCTTATGACCAGAAGCTACAGGCCGGGTAAACCAGGTTTCGGCGAGTTTCGTCGCGTAGCTGGGCTCAGTGTGGGCCAGACCGAGAAACTCAAGCAGATGTGAAGCATGTCAAGCGCGAAGTGCGGATGCCGTGAATCTGATGCCAGACTGATGCTTGTATCACGTGATTGTTAAAACCTTTGTTCGTCGCGTGACGTCACCTCTTCTGCTGCCACCAGGGCCAATTGTGGGCCACAAGCTTGGGACACCAGATAAATATCGCGCGATTCTCATGGAGGCCACTCTCACCTTCTCTGACCACTACACCACTGCAGGATGACTGGTGAGCCTAGCGCTGGTGTCCTCAATTCATATCTGATCTCAATCCGCGAGCAGGAACCAAGCGAAAGTCATCGGGATCTGACCCCAACACGCGCCCACCCAAGGTTGCAAGGACTGCCGTTTTAAAGTCGACCAAAAAAGCGCACAAGAAAGGCCCGCGGAAGAGAGGGACAAAAGTGCGTTTTCTCCTCAATATCCTCAATGTACTGACTATTTCTCTCCGCTTTGCAATCACATTTCAGCCCTCGATCTCGGCTGAAATGTTTAATTCCACTGCCTCGCCGCTGCATGTCAGTCTCACCCATATACCGCCCACGAATGTCGATTCGCAGACCGAGCATGCCAGCGTTGATTCTGGACTCATCGGGAGCGTTACTCTGGCCCCGAGCACGTTCTCGACGGGAAGCTTTGGCTGGAAAGGAAGTAAGAGGATGACTGTTGAGCTGCCGAGCTCGAAAGGAGATGAGAAAGAGAAGGTTCAGGTCATGCTGACGTTCGTACCGTCTTTTGAAAGCTGGGTTGGCGTTTTCTGACTTGTGCGAACTTGAATACAGTATCAATGCGACCGTGGTTGGCAGCAAACCCCCTCAAACCGATGAAACGAACGACGCTGCCGAAGAGGAAGAATCCAATAACGAATCGAAGCTTGAGGGATCATCGTTTCGACTTTGAGCACCTCGAGGCTCCTTGTTATCTATCTACCCGAGGACATGTACTATATATTTATCGATCTGATTTATCAGCCTTTTCTGTTTTAAAATGCAATGACTTGTGGAGGGATGTTGTAATAGCCCTTGATGAACGCATGTGCGAATGTGGGGCCGCACACTTACGATAACTATCATTGCAATTAGCGAGCGAAGCGTTCATATCTTGAGCCGTGACAGAAGTGAACACATCAATAATTCAGCAAGTCGCATGGCGTCCAAGGCCGCCTACAACAGCGCAGGCGTAGCCGCCGAGCTACCATATATCACAACTTCAGCCCAACGGCAAACATCACGGAGGTCGACAACCTTCATCCGCATCTTCAAATACCTCGCATTATGTTCCGCAGCCATCACGCTTTCCAGCATTCTTCCAACGCCTTGGTCAACGTTGCGCCTCCAGAGCCAAGTCTCCAAGGTCCCCTTGCGCGCAACCTCCGCAGACCCCGCGTCTGAATGGCAAGACAACGTCTGGCCTCTGCGCGAGCAAACTCCGTGGGACATCTCAACTGACTTCCCGTTCCCTCGTGAACTCGAGTACGACGTTACAGAGGGTACATGGCTGCGCCTCGATGTTCACCC
>JAGGAR010000101.1:0-25781 GCA_017657315.1 Termitomyces sp. K1Ag | reverse complement strand
ACTTCAAGACTTGCTCAGAAACACTTGTGGAATTGATGTATCTCCGATTACAATACATCGTGCCATGAAACGTCGTGCAAAATCTTGATTCTCTTTAAATACTCCACTCACCAGTGCACGGACCATAAAGCCCTGCATCATACCAAGAACCATTGAGAAGATAATCAGTTGAATGAGCAGGCAGCGGAGGCCGCAGCGAGGACCACACGATGGGCATAGGTCGAGGTGACTGCGAAGTCGAGCCGCCGAAGTCGAGCCGTGAGCGAATCGGATAATTGACGCCATGTGGTACGTATTAGATAATGACTTGGAGATCAGACAAACAACTAAATAACGGAAAATCGAGGGGGTCTATCGTTATGAAAACGGCTGTAAAAAGAATACCGACACATATATACTTACTCCGAGTTTGGGTACAGAATCGTATGCAGGGAGAATTCGGATTCAGACGCCACAGGGAAAAATGGCACAGCTCGCATGGGACCACAATGCTTCCGTGTTTACACCCTAAAGGTCTGAGATGCCAATTTCATCGACGATACCATGTGCCAGACGCTCTAATCAAGATACCCGGTAACTCTCTTTTCTTTGATTCACGGAATCAAAGCAACTTCAGCCTAAGCTCGAGCTCGTTCGATGTCAAAAGACCACATTCGGTCGGTAATTCTATCCTATCATGTCATGCATTGAATCATTACAGTGAAATGGAAAATGAAATGATCGCATGAAAGAGCAAGCTACGCCACATCTGCGATCAGACAAGTTAGAAGTCTGGTACGGCGTGTTGCCTTAGTTGTTGATGGAGTCGCCTATACACATTCATGTCTGCATGCAACGGAAGTTTGGAGTTTTGATCTAAACGGTGCTCCGAGACCGGTAACGAAGTATGCAAAGTTTTCGGTCCTGCTTTCTGAAACTACGAGCACCTAGAGACAACACACATAATGCAAGGGATTGCTTGAGATGGATGACAGTTGTCATACACTTCATCCCTATTGAAATAACAAACTTGGTCGAACCGACGGAACACTAGCCTAATGGGTATCAGTACACTTCAATCTTTCTTGCCTCATTCAGCTATACCATGGCCAACAAAAGATGGAAGGTGAAAGGTGAGTTCGTATCGGCTAACCTGCTTTGAATCTCGTTGGTATTGGGGAAGAGACGCTAAATCCAGCGAAGACAGATTGAAACCGAGATCATGATGGACTTTCAACAACTCAGCATCCAATCGACAGCACGCGTGGAAAGACGCGGAGGACATAGAGACCTGAAGCGCAAATGGACGAGTAGAGCGAATGTGTTCCGGCTTGGACGCGTCTATCTCATCGCTTCCGCCCCAACGATGTTAAATACCTCGATGGGCGCGTGCGTTCCGAAAATCTGTTCAGGATAAGGGCCCTCATCAGGATATCTGAGACATTAATATTCTTGTCGGGGAAGACGGGTGAATATCGCATCACATCGTTAACGGTTGGCGGCATGGTGCCGTATGGATTTTCATCCGTCTGTCTTGTCAGACGTTGACTCCACGAAGATGGCACACCCACGATCCCGAGTTTATGGATCTTCGGGTGTTGACCTCGATTCAGAATGAACTAGGAATGCTGAACAAATCTGGCGCAGTAGGGACATACCACGCGAATTACAAACCTGCGGTACCGGTGTACATAGGTAGGTACCTTGTAGAAGGCTAGAATTAGTTCTATTGATAATTTAATCCGCAGCTTAAGACCTAGATCTGCGGCCAGAGGGTTGAATTGGTAAATAGAGGGCGTCCCACGCGGACAGTCTTGGTATGAGACCAAAGTAGAGGGTACCTACTGAAAGTCCTTTAACGGACAGGTCCTTGGTCGGAACGATCGCGTTCGAGTCGCGATCGAGGCTTGCCGGAAGATGCCGAAACAACTTTGGATTGTCTCTCATGCCCGCGTCGTCATTTCTGAGCGAGTCTAAGACACGAATATAAAAGACGGCCAAATGAATACATTCTTACCAACTCCCAATGTCTCCCACCATCCCGAAGACTCAGACCGCCGCCATCGTCGCGACCAGTGGTGCCCCCATCCAGGTCAAGCACGACCACCCGGTCAAGTCCCAAGCTCAGCTTGCACCAGGCGAGTGTCTCGTCAAGCTCGACTGCACCGGAGTCTGCCACACAGACCTTCACGCTGCGCTCGGTGATTGGCCCGTCCCTCCCAAGAGCCCTCTTATTGGCGGTCACGAGGGCGTTGGAATAATTGTCGCCATCGGCGACCATACCACAGGTAGTCCTGTCAAGGTCGGAGATCGCGTCGGCATCAAGTGGCTAGCTGACTCGTGCCTCAATTGCGAACAATGCCGCAAAGGCCTTGAGCAAAGTACCAGTCTTCATTCCATCCTCGATTCTTACTTCTGATCTTTTTTACTTATTAGACTGCGCTGATGCGAAACTCAGTGGCTACACGGTCGACGGTACATTCTCAGAATATGTCGTACGTATGCAAGTGAATTTTCGCAAGAACAAAGCTAATCAGGTTCAGGTTTCGTTCGTACGCCACGTTACGCCGATACCGGAGAACATAGACAGCCGAGCTGCGGCGTCTATACTCTGTGCTGTTCGTCTGCAGATTATTTTTCTGGAAGGTTATTTATCATATCTCCCACGCAGGGTGTCACGGTTTACCGTGCATTGAAGTACAGTCAGACCACCGCAGGCGATTGGGTCGTCCTACCCGGCGCTGGCGGAGGTCTTGGTCATCTTGGTACGTTTATCGTTCCATGTACACGTTTTTATCGCTTACGGCTTTCACCAGCCGTCCAATACGCGAAGGACATGGGTCTCAAAGTTATTGCGATTGGTACGCTCCCTTGCATGGTCTTGACTAATTGGTCCTCATCTCTCTGTAGATAGTGGAGCGCAGAAGAAGAAGCTTTGTGAAGAACTCGGGGCAGATGTTTGGATTGACTATCAAGAGTCCAAAAATATCGTAGAAGACGTCAAGAAAGCGACCGGCGGTGCCGGAGCTCATTCCGCTGTCGTCACCACTGCTTCGGTTCGTATATTTCATTCTTGCATATCCTTGGGATACTCATTTACTTCTGTCCTCGCAGTCTTCTGGCTACACTCAGGCCGTTGACTACCTCCGATGCGGTGGTACCCTTATGTGTGTTGGGCTACCAGGAAAAGCCAATCTCGAAGCATCTATCTTCTTCACCGTCTTTAAGGTGCGTTACAGATACCCTCAGGCTTTTCCCAGGTAATTTATGTTTTGATTAGAGCATTAACATCCTTGGCTCGTATGTCGGAAACCGACAGGACGCGGTTGAGGCTATTGAGATTGCATCTCGCGGTGCTGTCAAGTGCCACTACCAGTTGAGGAAGATCGGCGATCTGCAAAAGTCGGTGTTTAGTGGTTTGCTTGCCTTGGTGCCTTTACTGATGTTGTTGATATTTAGAACATACGAGGACATGACGAAGGGCATGATTAGTGGGCGTGTCGTCCTCGAATTCGATTAGATGTGAAGAATGCATATGATGAAGATAGAGTACAATGGATTTTCGAGCGTGTATATTTGAGTTGATTGACTTATGTATAATATTGGTTACCAATGTAAAGGAAATTTGGTCTTTTGTCCTATGTAACTTTCTTACTTGCTCAGCTTCAGCTCATCAGGGATTCACGTCTTAGCCTTGATAGTGTGAGACGGCTTCATGTGTTTCTCTTCATTCCTCCTGGCATCTTGCGAGTTATGTGGCTGATGGGGGAACTCATCAGCGACTCCTCCAGTAGGTTTTTGTTCGAGTGTCAGCCCGAGGTTTCCATACTTTCGTATGGCCTTTGGCCGGGGAGGAATGTTTTCAGACACAGGCTCTCGCAACGCTTGATAGGAAAGACGTCCGTAGCATACATGGAACGCGACCAATGTAGAATGTAGTACGGGCCCCGGCTGTTCGCACGCGGACCGCGCCGGTAATCCAACCAACCAACCATAATCATTCTCTCACTTGATCTTTCCTCATTGATCTCCGTGATTCAAGGCGACGGCCCCTGGAAAATTTCTACGCCACAGTCATTAATACGTAAGAATACAAGATGATAGGGTGCCGGACAATGGCCGACCGCCAGTACCAAGAATTGTAGTTGGCGGTGCATACATCATAACCAACAAATCCAGCGGTAGGTTTTGTCGACAGATGGAAACATATAGACCGAAAATCATACCTCAGGAAAATTATAATAAGCGGCGAGGAAGTAGAAGAAGAGAGGATTAAGGTACTCTGCAGGCCTATCCTTGCTGGGAGTCCCTTACAGAGTGCACCGGCTTTTCCTCATGCTGTCTGACCTGTGAATGTTATTTACAAAGACCACATCAAGTGGTCACTCCTGTATCATGATAAAAGATTCTGAATGCATACACAATTCATTTTTCAAGTCTTCAGCATGATGCAAAAGTGAACCGTTTGCCGAGCAGCTGCCTTAGAAATGAAAGGGTCAGCGATGTACTAAGAGATAAGATCTCAGATCGATTGATTCCGAGGATAAGATCTAATCTACAAGTGGTTTGTGTCTTAAGCTGCTTGTCTAACTCCTTCGTCTACCTTCTCGTTGCTTAGCGCTTAATATAATAACTCGATTCTCCTGGATTCAAGGCCTTGTCTGCTTTAGTTCCAGTGTCTAAATTTACTAGTGCAGATGCTACTTGGTAACTTTGTCGTTTATGTATGTCACAGTATCTGCAGATACTATGACTGGTCGTCGACCACCCACAGTCACGGTGCTTGGTACCAGTCGGCCATGGGTATCCTGGAAGAAGCCTTTGCCTCTTTGTATTCTTATCTATCTCATTCTTTTGATACAATACTCATAAAAAAGTTTGCCAGATCCAGGATCTTGTTGTGGCTCTTTCCGCGACATGAGCAATTTTTGCCCGACTATCCACGCACCAGAGTGCCAATCTCTATGAGAGGTGATCGCGAGTTCTTTTCCTTGAGGTATTTTTGTTCAGAACCACTTACCAGCAGATCTCACTTGCCACAAACCAGGTCTCGTCTACGTTGTGCTTTTACCGTTGCTTGCTTCGAACTCTTATATCGTGCCTGGAAACCATTATCTGGCAAGCAAGTTGAAACAGTTAATAATCCTGTGAGCGATCATTTACATTGTCATGTCCGTTATTTTATCATTCCCGCTAGTCGACCTCCGACCCCAATGATTGGAACGAGGAAAATCTGTCTCACATGATTGAAAACGGCACCCGTTTGCGGTCGAACCTAGTCAAAATATCTGATAACACACTTGTCAGAATCTACAATAGTGAAGCCGTTTGTTCTGCCGACGTTGCTACGATGCGTCTAGTTTCCTCCCAAACGTCTATCCCTGTACCGCGTATACAGGGCGTTCTGCCAAATCCGGCTGGCGGTTCTTTCCTTATTGTGGACTGCGTCAATGGGGGAAAGAGTCTTAGAAAGCGTTGGCCAACCCTGATGTTCTGGGAAAAACTCGAGGTTGCTTTGACAATGCGATTATACCTTGATCAGTTGCGTCGAGTTCGCCACGATTCCTGTGATAAACCGGGACCCATCTCCGATGTCCCCCTTACTTTTGAAGGCCTAGCATTCGGTGAGGAACCAGTATACGACACAATGACCTCAAAGGAAGACCTGGCTCTATACTTCCGCAAAGAATACGCGCGCCTTTGGCTCAGCGCGATGCGTTTGGAAATACCAGAACCACGTTGCCAGCCTCTTCCGAATTCCCTGTTTTCAAAGCTTGTCTTTACGCATAACTTCCTCTCTATGGACAGCATCCTGCGAGACCAGAGTGGAAAGTTGTGGTTGCTTGCTTGGGGCTGGGCGGGTTTCTACCCTCCTTGGTTTGAATTTTTTGGAGCGCGAGGTCTTGCATTGCATGAGCGGGCACCACAGGACTGGTACGATTCTATCAAGTACTTTTGCGATCCGTACCCCGAGGTGGAAGCCTGGATGACTGAGCTAGGCTACAACTACTTGATGTCTGTCGTCCTTGTTTTCGAGTACACGCGGCATTTGCTCAGTGACAGTTAATAGGTGATTTCGACAGCCATTTGCATCTGGCATTCTGGTCGTTCTATTCCGGTATTTGTGGGCTCAAACACCAACTCGACGCGGTTATACGAGCTCTTTGGTTTTTTTCCCGCATGCTGGCGTATTCACATGTAACTCTTTGAAATACTTGGTTTTCGAGACAAGTCCCACAGAAGCGGAGCAATGCAGCGAGTGTATGAATTAGGTTCTACATGATTGTAACACCTAGTGGCACGTAGTACCCAGTGAAGAAAAAATCGAATGCTACTCTTCCACCGCAAGTAAGAGGGTATTAAATTGGACGGAATCAAAGGTCTACTCGCGATCACAGTAAGAATTGAGTTTCGACAGAGGGTTGTCGAAGGACGTGAGACCTTTCCACACGATCGTGTGGCCAAATGTTGCTGTACATTCGATTTTGGCGTGACGCCTCGTAGAGGGCTAGTGATGGTCAGCGGTCGTCTTTCTAGTCATAATCGCCTCCTAGGTATGAGAGCGTTGCTGAGTTTTCCGGTGGACACAAGATGATGAGGAAAACGTACCCCCTCCGTCGTCACCCCCTCCTCCGCCTCCTAGATCATCCATGTCGTCACCTTCGCCATTGTCAAAGTAGTTCTCTGCGTAATCGTTATCGTACTCCTCGTCCACGTCGTAGTCCTCTTCGGCGGCGTTGGATCCTGCATCCGAGCGGTCTTCGCCCGACTTTTCCTGTTGCAAAGTAACATTAGACAATGTTCTCATAGTTCAAGGAAGACCAACCTCATCATCATCGTCACCCAATTCGTCAAGGTTCATCCGAGGTTTACCAGTGCTTTCGGTCTCGGGAACTGTTTATTCCTCGTTCAGTATCAAACCCGAAGAAAAGGCAAAAAAGCGTACGTTTCCGTCTCTTCTTTGGGTTAAAATAGCTTTCAAAGATACCTGTAGGAAAAAATGCCTCGTTGAGATCTTTCCGTTTTAGTGTCGGCTGTGCGGCCACAGACGGCCGATATTTATCAGAATAGCGTGGAAGTTCTAGCGCATGGAGATAAGAGGAATACGAGGCAAACGTTCACGACAACTTGCCAGTCGATTTGGTTTTTTCAATGACATAGTACGCCGACTTTCTTAGACGGTCCGCAAAGCCAATTTGTATCTCGGCGATGCGCGACTCTTTCTCAGAAATCTCGGTAAACACAGGGAGTTCTCTTGGCTAGTTCCATTGATCAATGAAATGTCAAAACTACAATTGCGATGGCGCGCACTGGATACATTGCCGTCGCCTCTCTCGAGAGGTTCTGAATATCAGCAAAGCTCAGACCCATCGGCGGGAGCGCCGAGGGACCTCCGAAGCCACCTCTGCCACCTCTGCCTCCCCCACGACCCCCGCGACCGCCACCACGAGACATTAAGCGCTGAGAAATGTGTTAGGGCACGAGGACGAGTCACGGTCAACACCAGGAACCGAGAGCGGACTTGGAAGAAAATTGAAGCTCCGACAGTTGATCATTTGTCTCACAGCTTTGTGCTGTGCAGCCCATTTCTTTCTTCGCCCACCACCGCCCTCAGCCGTTCGAGCTTTCCCCACCTCAAGTCTTTGTTTTCCACGACATACATATATTCAAACCACTATGGACAAGGCTCTCGACGAAGTATGTCGCCAAACTCTCCTTTTTCCTTTATGTGGCGCGTAACCAGTCGTTACACAAAGATCATCGCTGCCAAGCCTCGCACCGCCCGTCGTGGCCCCCCCAGGCGTAGTTCAGCTCGTGCTCAGGTCCTCGGTAGTGCTGGACCCAGTCCTCGTGCGCGCGCCAATGCAGCCGCCAATGTAGCCTCCAAAGTCGCTGCCCAGACTTCTCCCACCGAGAAAATCATTGTCTCCAACCTTCCTATTGACGTCAATGAAGCTCAGGTCAAGGTTCGTCAATCCTTTCTGATACACAACTCATCGCCTCATTCTACTCTCGCCTTTTAGGAGCTGTTTTCCCAGACCGTTGGTCCATTAAAAGAGGTCACCCTTCATTACGATCAAAATGGTCGCTCAAAGGGTGTCGCCTCCGTCCATTTCCAACGTAAAGGAGATGGTACCAAGGCCTTCCAGCAATACAACAATCGACTTATCGATGGCAGTTAGTATCGCCTCTCTTCCCCTCTTTGCGTCTCGTCCCCTTCTGCTAGCATGGTTGGCATGCTCTGCAACCTGCACTTTGAGAAACCTTTGAATGTTTCCAGAGAACCGTTGGCTTCTGTCTCTGCCCGAGCCGACTTTTCCCGGACGACAGTCTCGCGCCTGTGCTTTTCCTTGGGAAGACTGATGCCGAGGATTGCTCGCATTTCACGGGAGCATGTGTGCGTGGTCGCTTGTCCAAGGTCTGATCAGCCTTTGGGACCGAGCAGGTTTCGTAGTACGATACGGTGTCTGTATCAAGTTGGTGTTGTTCCAGATACGGAGCGGATGGGCTCTTCACCGCGAGGATGTAATTGACGGCCTGGTCAAGGTCGCGAACGGTGATGTGTGTGGATGTTTGTTGGCGCGCCGACGGATCAAGTTTCGACGTGAAATGGAGCACAACGATGGCAGAGACGAAGTCTTCGGTATCTTTGGGTAACAGATTAGAAGCTTCTCGTGCATTTTTTCCGCTCTTCTTTTCTCGCTACTCGTTCGCCTGAAACAGCCAACTGATCAATGCTCCGCTTTACTTCTTCCCTCGCCATGTACCTCCACAACTATCCTTCGTATCACAGAGAAGCCCATGAAGATCGAAATCGTCGTCGCACCCGCCCCAGTCTCCCTGGCACAACGTGTCTCACCTGCTGATGGTGCGACAGCCACTAACGGCGTGACCAGGTTAGTCTCACAGTTCACTTTGGTATCTCTTCTGACTCTTCAATTAATGAAGGACTGGTGGTCGAGGAAGGCGCGGCCGTGCAGGCAAGAACCGCAAGGAACGGCCCCAGAAGTCTGTAGCTGACCTTGATGCTGAAATGGAGGTTAGTTATGCATTCGGCTGGTTTCTTACTTTTTCTCATTCATGCTGCTTTAGGATTATACTGCGAGCAACGCGCCCGCTGCGGCTGCTGCGCCTGTCGCTGCTTAGTTTCTTGTATTGTGTACTCGTTTTTCCTCGTCCTATTGTAATATTCCGCCCTCGTTGTCTTAGCTAGTCACAAAAACTCTTCCTCCTATTATTGCTAGTACCATACCCCACCTCCATGTGCTCCCTCCGCCTATTGTCTCTGCAATAATTATAATTGTGTTTTTGAGAAACAAAATAGGCAATCCGATAAGCTATTGTTCTCGAGACCGGTAGCTTCAGCTCGACAATCTTGTCTTAGTACAACGACCAGCAAAGACGTGTCATGCCAGCTCTGTCTTCTGTATCGAGCAGTCCAACTGACAACGGGCCCCCTCTATACGCCGAACGCCCCGAATGGAGTGATGTGACACCCCTAGCTCAGTACGAGGACGATAGCCCTATCGCACCCATCTTCTATTCGGCAGAATGTACGCAATCTGCTAGAGTCTTCAGCTGAGAACATAGGAAACTGATTATTCGATACAGACAAAGATGCGACCGATTATTTTCGCGGGATCGTCAAAACAGGGGAGAAGAGTCAGCGTGTTCTTGAGCTTACAGAGGACATCATCCGACTGAATCCAGCACACTATTCTGCATGGTATGTACACTCATTGCTCCTCTTTTTGAAGACGTATCATCATCCTGGTACCCAGGCAGTATCGCTACGAGACTTTGCTAGTGCTCGATGCGCCGCTCGATGTGGAGCTGAAGCTGATGGATGAGCTTGCAGTTGCGTTCCTCAAGACGTACCAAGTATGGCACCACAGGCGGCTTTTACTCATGCTTACGCGCAATCCTGGGCCTGAGCTCAAGTTCATCGCGGAGTCTCTGAAGGCGGACGTGAAGAACTACCATACATGGTCGTATCGACAATGGTTGCTTGCCTACTTCAATGACAAGGACTTGTGGGCGGGCGAACTGGACTTTGTGGAGGCGATGATCGCCCATGATGTGAGGAACAATTCGGCCTGGCATCATCGGTTCTTTGTGGTCTTCCAGTCTGGAATACGGGAGGGCGAGACAGACAGGGCGAGAGTCATTAGGAGGGAATTGACGTATGTTCTTATCCCTTATATCTTTCTTACAGACGCTCATCATGACTGTGATAACACTAGATTTGTCAAGCAGAATATCTCGTTCGCAGCTAACAATCCCTCGGCGTGGAATTACCTGCGCGGAATACTCGACATCAACAATATACCCTACTCGCGCGTCGAAGACTTCGTCCGACTTTACGCTGATACCTCGGACGACGCAGTACGAGATGTCGTTGATTTGGAGAACCCACCGCCATCTAAGGGTGCAGAACTGCCGTGCCCCACTGCGATCGAGTTCCTTGCTGATATCCATGAGAAAGAGGGTAGGATCCTCCAAGCGACCGAGGTTTGTGCTCCCTTCGGCTCCCTCGTCATGTGCTGACCCTCTTTTGCGTAGTTGTGGAGATCGCTGGCTGATGAGCATGATACGATACGCAAGAAGTATGTTATTTGTCCTCAGTTTCACGTTGAGCGTCGTAGCTTACTATTCTGGTTTCAGATATTGGGAGTTCAGAATCAGGGAAGGTCTTAATTCGGTGAAGCAGTAATCTAGGGCACGTTTTCTTTCTAAATTCTAGTGTAAATGTCGGTAATTTGGTGTCTCTTGCCGTCGCTCTCTGGCTGTGGTTCCTCCAAAGAGTCATGTAACGAAACGTTCTCCCAACTTGCTGCTATCTTCGATTTCATGAGTCGTCAGGTTGCCAAGGTCAAAAGTGTTGATAATTGGATAGTATTCAATAATTGCACACTTTCGTATAACAAGAAGGAATTTCCGGTAATTCAATCTTATGTTATCTAATATGTGCGTGTATATTCTTTATTCTATGTAAAGACTACCTATATTCTAGGAGAAAAAACCGATCTGTGTTTGGGACGAATCTAGCTAACAACGCCTCACAACCAATGTAATGAAACCAATCAGAATTCTCGTTCCTCAAGTAAAACGCTTGGATCCGGACTCACCTGAGGATCAGAAACTGTTCCCGCCTTGGACAAAGTGTTCCCGCATTCGGTCGGCCAAGAGAGCACGAAGCTCTCAAAGAGAGGAAAAAATTATGTGTACACAGAGGCGGCATGAAGCCGTATGTGAACAGTCGAGCAGACGCCAGAGGCGTTTGCACCGACAGGGACACACATGTGACTGCTTGCGCCACCGTTCGCTGAGCAGCACGCGTTGTCCCGAGCCGACCCCCTGCGAACGGGTCCACTAGACAGCATCAAGTAACGAGGCTCGTGTAACTCCCGGGAGGAGGAGTTACAAGCTCAAACGGCTAAACTTGTAACACCATTAAGGTCGGCTAAGTAGCAGCGTGCACCGAGGTGCAAAGCCGCCAGTCGAGCAGACGTCGAATGCGTCTGCACCGACAAGGGACACGTGTGTGTGATGTGCTTGCGCAACCCCCGCCAGCCGACCCCGAGAACGGGTTCGCTGAGCAGCACACGTGTCCGCGCCGACATCCTGCGGGGTCCGCATCTAGACGAAGCTCGCGTAACTCCCGAAGGATTACAAGTCGACGAGGCATGAAGCCGTATGTGAACAACAGTCGAGCAGACGCCAGAGGCGTTTGCACCGACAGGGACACGCATGTGACTGCTTGCGCCACCGTTCGCTGAGCAGCACGCGTTGTCCCGAGCCGACCCCCTGCGAACGGGTCCACTAGACAGCATCAAGTAACGAGGCTCGTGTAACTCCCGGGAGGAGGAGTTACAAGCTCAAACGGCTAAACTTGTAACACCATTAAGGTCGGCTAAGTAGCAGCGTGCACCGAGGTGCAAAGCCGCCAGTCGAGCAGACGTCGAATGCGTCTGCACCGACAAGGGACACGTGTGTGTGATGTGCTTGCGCAACCCCCGCCAGCCGACCCCGAGAACGGGTTCGCTGAGCAGCACACGTGTCCGCGCCGACATCCTGCGGGGTCCGCATCTAGACGAAGCTCGCGTGACTCCCGGAGGACTACAAGTCGACGAGGGGGTGCACATTGGAGGCGCCTATGTGATCAGTTTGTCGAGTTATCGGTCCAGCCGACGCCCGAGCTCCTGAGACTGGGTCCGCAGTGCACATAGCGCACACCCCCTGCTGGTGATCAGGCAACAGAGTAATGTGTTTGGGGAGTCCGATCCCCTCGTGCGCTTGGTATTCTGCCGCACGTCACGAGGTCCACTTTACTAGGACGATCCTCCGCGCACCCCCGAGCTGCAGGAACGACGTGCAGAGCGACCGTGGTATCCTGAGCTCATCGACAGTTTTTCGTCGTTTTGGTTTTTTTTTATTTGTCTCCGATTCCCTGGCAATAGTTGATACATGAGCGACCGCAAGATACCATCGGCGTAAAGGCACGTACCTGGAGTTTTTTTTTCTTGATGATTTTTTTTTCTGCGAAAAGGCTGATGAGCGACCGAAACGAAATCATTAGCATGAGGGTGCGTACCTTGAGGTTTTTTTTTCTTGATGATTTTTTTTTCTCTGCGATAAAGGGTGATGAGCGACCGAAACGAAACGAATGACGAGAAGGTACATACCTTGAGGTTTTTTTTTCTTGATGAATCTCTTTCTGCGATAAGAGGTGATGAGCGACCGAAACGAAGCGAATGACGAGAAGGTACGTACCTTGAAGTTTTTTTTCTTGATGATTTTTTTTCTGCGATAAAGGGTGATGAGCGACCGAAACGAAACGAATGGACGAGAAAGTACATACCTTGAGGCTTTTTCTCTTGATGATTTTTTTTCTGCAATAAAGGGTGATGAGCGACCGAAACGAAACCATTAGCATGAAGGTGCGTACCTTGAGGTTTTTTCTCTTGATTCATTTTTTTCTGCGAAAAGGGTTGATGAGCGACCGCAACGAAACGATTGGAATGAAGGTGGGTACCTTGAGGGGTTCTATGTGTCATGGTGATCGCTGATAAGTAATGACTGATGAGGGACCGAAACGAAACCATGGGCACGAAGGTGGGGTACCTTGACTGATCACTGAACAGGACACATGAGAAGATGAAAAAGGTGAACGGAAGTCGAAGAGCTTACCTTTAGGTTTTTTTTTTAAAAAAATTTGTCTCCGATTCCCTGGCAATAGTTGATACATGAGCGACCGCAAGATACCATTGGCGTAAAGATACGTACCTTGAGTTTTTTTCTTCTTGATAGTTTTTTTATTCTCTGCGATAAAGGGTGATGAGCGACCGAAACGAAATCATTAGCATGAGGGTGCATACCTTGAGGTTTTTGTTTTCTTGATGATTTTTTTTCTCTGCGATAAAGGGTGATGAGCGACCGAAACGAAGCGAATGACGAGAAGGTACGTACCTTGAGGTTTTTTTTCTTGATGAATCTCTCTCTGCGATAAAGGGTGATGAGCAACCGAAATGAAACGAATGACGAGAAAGTACATACCTTGAGGTTTTTTTTTTCTTGATTCATTTTTTTCTGCGAAAGGTGCTGATGAGCGACCACAAGGAAAAAATTGGAATGAAGGTGCGTACCTTGAGGGGTTCTATGTGTCATGGTGATCGCTGATAAGTAACGACTGATGAGCGGCCGAAACGAAACCATAGGCACGAAGGTGGGGTACCTTGACTGATCACTGAACAAGACACATGAGAAGACGAAAAAGGTGAACGAAAGTCGAAGAGCTTACCTTTATCTCATCTGGAAACAAGGCAAGTGAGGATGAAGAGAGATCAACGAAACGTACCGTGTTAATATCTATGATGTGTTTCGTGATCAGCGACGGTGGCTGAATATGTATTATGACAGGAAGACATACCTTTCGACGATCAACCTTCGGTCATGAGTCCTATTGCGCGTTGAGGCTGTCAATAACGTCGTTGATATGAGAGCAAAAGCGAGGATCGTACCCTGGACGACGACGAGGGACGTTCCTGGCGAAGAGATACAGTCAGTAACGATGGAACGATATGCCTTCGGTAAGATAAAGTGTTGTGTGGCGGACGGTTGAGCACAGGCGTCGTCCAGGAGCCTGAACACCTAGTGTGGCGCACAAGCCAAGGAGTGATGCGACGTTGATATCATGTGCACGAGGCGGCTATGTGGTGTGCGATGGAGAAGGGGTAGAAGGTCGACGTACCAGCTTTCCTGTCGGACGACGTTCGAGTGATGTAGCATGTCGCTAAAGAGGCCACTCACGACTCGGTGAACCGAAGGGGTCCTAGCAGTATCAACAACTTGAAAGGCTTGGAGATTCAAGAGAGCCGACGGGGGTCGGTGCCCTCGTCAAGCTTTGGCAGCGATAAAGAGGTACGACTTCTTGATAGTGGTGTCGACCATGGTGGTAGAGGGGAGAGAAGTAGTGGTAGTGGGACAGAAGAACAAGGCTCGGATCGTGAGCGCCTTTTATAAGCGTTTATAAGGGACCAGTGACAAGTGTGGCCACCGCGCGCATCACTATCGTCATGGTCACGTCCGGCGAATATCATGATCGCCCCTACACACCGAAGCATACCGACCTGACTCACGACAGGTCCATTGTTCTTTTTGGCGGTGGCTGACAACTGTGTGTGTGTTTTGATATGGGATGAGACTGGATTTGGGTTCACTGGAATGTTCAAAGACCGTACCTTGTTGAAGTAGGAAAAAGCAATCGAGGGCTTTTGCGTCCGAGACTAGTTCCAAGCTCTAACGGTGTGGCGGAGGGCCCAGGGCAGGGCAGGACCTTTGTTATGTGCCCCGGAGGTCCTCGCACTCGATCACACGATCGCTTGTCTTGTGTATTTGTGGGCGTCAATTGTTGATCCTCCTTGAAGCTTGAAGCTTGATCGATGATGCAATGATGCAATGATGCCCCGGCGAAGGATGGAGAAATGCAAGAGGGGTTGCAATGCACATGTAGTCATCTGAGATAATAAAGTACCTGTTTGTTATGATAGCTATCAAAACGTGTATGTGAAGGTGAAGGTGAAGGGGCGAAAGGTGCGAGTGGGGTAGCATCAAAACCTCTGTGAGGAAAGCTTGCCACCACTGCAGGTCGAAAGATGCATGCGTATGTAAAAAGGAGATCAACGGAAAAAGAAAAGAAGGGATTCAAAGGAAGAGATATAAGGATATATCAGATTCGGATGTGGGCTTTGTATCTTGTTCTTCTGCTCCATGTAGATCCGGGTGGGTGCACTGAAGAACAAGAACAAAAGGGATTTGGTAAGTGATAATGTATGCACTTGACGACGAGGGGGGAAAGCTGAAAGGCTTACCCCGAACATCACCGGGCCCGAACATCCTTTCTCCAGGGATCCGCAGAAAAAAGCGACGACGACGACGACTCACGAAAAGGCGAACAAACTCACAGTGTCGTCCCCGGCTTTTCCAACCACGATATCTTCGAAAGTCAGCCACCCACAGACAACGGACGGATCTTCATGCGCACGGGCAGAAATGCTTGACTGCGGGTTCTAGCGATATCTTGACGAACTTCGTGTTCACGCGGCGCCGGTGGGTCTTGTTCACACAATGCCCGATATACGGGTACCTTGTCGTCAAGTAAAGGACTTTGTGCACGCACCTGAACCTTACCCTTACCACGCCCTCGGCTATTCCCTGCTGTACGATACACTGGCGCGCGGATTAGTTCACCGGAGAAAGCGCGTTAATGATGAGGGTGTGAGGGAGAGGGAAAGGCGACTTACGGCGTGCTTTTACGACTCCCCCGAAGCCCCGGCACCGATGGAAAGCGTGTTAATGCCGGGACTGTCGTTGAAGAAGAGATGACTTGCACAACCTCGGCGACGCGACACCCATCCTGCTCTTATAGATCCATCCCATCCCATCCTCCTCCCGTTTCCTCGGGCCTCAACCACCGCCTAAGAAATTAACCGCCCACAGAAGACGAAACACGAAACACGAAATACAAAACCCCACGCGGACGACCTGCACCCCCCGGCTTCGAATTCACTGGACGCAGAGGGGGAGAGGAAGGTGGTGGTTCGAAGGAAGCAAAGATGCGATGCTGGGCGAGTGGGAGGGGGTTTTTATAGAGCAGAGGGCGGCTGACATGGGTGGGTTTTTTGTGGAAGATTTGGATTTGGACTGGTGGACTGTATGTCCGCATTTGGGAGGGTTGTGAGGAGGGGACATGTGTTTTTGTTTGTCAGCCGCAGGGAGAAGAGAGAAGGTTGAGACTCGAGACTTAGAGAGGGTTCGGAGGCGGATGGGTGGTGCAGCGCGCGACGTGGCATTCTGGGAACAGAAGGTAAGTTGGCTAGTCTAAGTGATTCTTCGGCACTTGGCTCCAATCAAGTCAGTAGTTCCTGGTACTTGGCGATTGAATTTCCTAAACTCAGACCATAGGACGGTATATAGAAAGAAACCTGAGTTGAGGAGTAGTGAGATGTACATGGAACTTCCGTAATGAGGATATAGGTAGGCTGTCAGTGATATTAAGGCCCTGTCCAGCTGTGTGGAGCATGGCCCGAAATGAATTGAATAGTAGGGTCGGAAGAATTCAATAGTTGGAGTGGTCTAGACTCGACCGGTGTCGTTGAAAACTCTGAGTATGAGTATCTGGATAAACATGTACATGTGGGAAAAGGAGAAGCGTTGAGAATCACAGGACTGGAAGAAGAAGCGCGAGATAAGAGAGCTGAAAGTAGAAAAGGAATCGATGGAGGCGTGTGGCCGGACAGAATACCGCGCCCAGTCACACCTTCCATAAGCGGCAAATATGACGGAAAAGTGATCATCGATGGACTTGACTCGCTCGTTATAAGGACAGGCAGGCACGCCGCTTGATCGCCCCCAATGCACTCTTTCTCTGAACCATACACCCGCCACGGCGACGACGTCTCTCTCGACGCCGTCCGCGCCGACATCCACGCCCTCCAGACCCACCACACCGCCGCCGGCATCCCCCTCTCCGGCCGCGTCCTCCACGTCTGCCACTACCTCCCCGTCACCGCAACCCTCAACACCCGTGCAGGCGTCCTCTCTCCGCCGCCCACTCCCCCAACCACCCCGGCCGATGCACCCCCCAAGCCCAACTCCATCTGGACAATCGCGCCGAGATATGGCCATGCCGCTATGATCTCCGGCATCCAATCTCTCGCTGCTACTCACGAGCAACTCATCATCGGATGGACAGGCGATATCCTCTCCCCGACTCCTAATGAGCATATATCCTCCGATGGTGTCGATTCCAAGGACCGTGCTGCTCTCGACGAGGCTCTGCGCGCTTACCAGCCAAAGGAAAGTGATCCCGATGATGATCGGAAGATCACCTACGTCCCCGTCTGGCTCGACGACAAGGTCGGCCATGGTCACTACGATGGCTACTGCAAGCAGAGTGCGTTTGTCTTTTCTTCACTACCACAAAATACTCATACCCCTAAAGCACTGTGGCCGCTCTTTCACTATCTCCTCTGGCAAGACGTCGCGACAGAATACGCTTCGGCTGACGCTCACTACCCCTACTACGAGTCTGCAAACGCCGCCTTTGCACGCAAAATCGCAGAGGTATACCAGCCTGGCGACCTCATCTGGGTCCATGACTACCATCTGCTCCTCGTCCCCCGGTACACACATCACATACTCTGCTCCCGGTCTCTTAACTGACGTCTTTTGTGCACTAGCCTCGTACGTGAAGCCATCCCAGACGTTGTCTTGGGTCTCTTTGTACACACTCCATTCCCGAGCAGCGAGATCTTCCGCTGTTTGCCCCGCCGCAAAGAAATTCTAGACGGCATGCTCGGTGCGAATCTTATTTGTTTCCAGGTGAGCCGTTCTCTATTGCACCATTTCCGCTGCCTTAATCTGACTAACTAACAGACCTACTCCTATTCCCGCCACTTCACCTCCACGTGCGTGCGCGTCTGTGGATATGAGACCAACTCTCGGGGAATCGATGTCGAGGGGCACGTCACAGCCATCATGCACTGCCCGGTCGGTGTTGACGCCGAGCGTGTTGGACGGGACATCAAACGGCCCGGTATCAAACCCAAGCTCGAGGCGCTCAGGACGCTGTACGAGGGTAAGAAGATCATCGTCGGAAGGGATAAGCTCGATGTTGTCAAAGGCGTCTTGCAAAAGGTGTGTCCAAGTTCGGATCGATCTCCTGCGACTACTTTTCCCCTCCTTTTTTTTCAATCACTTGGCGGAACGCCACGGAATGCTGATCATACATCTATGTAGCTCCGCGCGTTCGAGAAGCTCCTGCAAGATTACCCAGAGTGGATCGGGAACGTAGTCATGATCCAGGTCACGTCCCCTGCAATGACCGACTCTCCCAAGCTCGAGCGCGCCGTGTCTGAGCTCGTAGCGCACATCAACGGCGAATACGGGTCCCTTGATTTCATTCCCGTGCATCACTAGTGAGTTTCATCTCCATCACCTCTCAACTATAGATTCAGATACATCTAACTTGTTTCAATCGACCAGCCACCAATCGCTCAAGAAGGATGAGTTCTACGCTCTCCTTTCGGTTGCTGATCTCGCTGTGATTACGCCATTGAGAGACGGGATGAATACGACGAGCATGGAGTTTGTGATTGCGCAGAATCAGTCGGATGAGGATGGGAATGAGGGGGAGGGAGGGAAGGAGAAGGAGAAGGAGAAGGAGAGGATGGGAGGGAAGCATTCCCCGCTTGTGTTGAGTGAGTTTATGGGGATCAGTAAGAATATGGAGGAGGCGTTGTTGGTCAATCCTTGGAATCTTGGGGTACGTTTGACTGACTATCTTATCATCATTGCCATATTTATCGACTACATGCTGATTTCGCTTGTACACAGGACGTAGCAGCCGCGATAAACCGCGGGCTTCTGATGTCGCCTGAGGAAAAAGCGCGCAGGCAGGCGAAGTTGTATAAAGTTGTGACGACGCATACGAGCCATACGTGGGGCGCGTTGTTGGTGAAGGTGTTGCTTGGGCAGGTCGATGGGAAGGGACAGGCGAGGATGACGCCGTATATTCCGAGGGAGCGGTTGGTTGGGGAGTATGAGAAGGCGGGGAGCGGGCAGGGTAAAAGGCTGTTTTTGTTGGATTATGATGTGAGTTGTGGTTTCTTTCTTTTCTTTCTCTCGAGTTTTTCTTTCTGCATTTGGGTGAAGGGATCTTTTCGTCTTCGTGACTTTCTTCTTTTCCTGTTTCCCTTCCTTCCCTTATCTTTTCGTCTTCGTGACTTTCTTCTTTTCCTGTTTCCCTTCCTTCCCTTATCTTTTCTCTTCCCACACGCTGCGGTCTTTTTTCCCCCTATCTCTCCTTTCACAAAAATTTTCTGCTTCTTCTCGGCTTCCCTCTTCTCCCGTTGGAGCCGACGAAGGGCCAAAGAGCGCAGACTCGGGGGCGAGACCAACCCTCGGCGATTCTGCGGATTCCTCGTTTTCCATTCATTCATATCTAGATCTCCCTCCCATTCTATCATCCTATTCTTATCCTTCTTCTTCTTCCATTTCCCATCTTCCATCTTCCATCTTCCATCTCCCAATCTAAATTAAACCTTATCCCTCCCCCTTCCCGATATGGACCTCCGTCCAATCTTTCGACACCCTTTTCCCACATGTGGGATGTGGCGCTTTTTCTTTTTCTCCGGCGATCTGATATGCTTGATGTTGACGCATGTGCGTCTTTTTATTTGCAGGGCACGTTGGCGCCGATCGTCAAGACGCCTTCGATGGCTGTGCCGTCAGCGAGTACCCTCGAGGCACTGGAGCGGCTCTCGGCGGACCCGAAGAATATCGTGTATATCATTTCGGGCAGGGATGGCGCGTTCCTTGAGCAGCATTTGGGGCATCTTAGGGATGTTGGGTTCAGGTAAATTTTTCTCCTTTCTTCCGTTCTTCCTTTCTTTACGTTTCGGCTGTATGCTGATGGTTTGCTTGGTGCAGCGCGGAGCATGGTGGGTTCGTTAGAGAGAGGGGAAGCATTGAGTGGGTGAATTTCACGGAGAATCTGGATATGAGTTGGATGGGGGAGGTTGCGGAGATTTTTAGGTATTATACGGAGAGGACGGCGGGGAGCCATATTGAGGTGAAGAAGAGCTCGATAACGTGGCATTATAGAGGGAGTGACCCGGAGTGGGGGTGCGTACTTGTTTTTTTTTTCTCCTAGCTTGTCCCTTTGGTCTTGCGTGCTAATGTGAGGGATAGGCTGTTCCAGTGTAGACATTGTCAGGATTTGTTGGAGAATAATTTGGCGAAGAAGAGACCTATTGAAGGTGTGTATCTATTTCTCGTTGGTGCGCTTGAATGGTGGCACTGATGGGATCTTTGTGTAGTGCTTGTTGGGAAGAAGAATCTTGAAGTTAGACCCATTGCGGTTAACAAGGTGTGTTCGTACTCATTCTGGACTAGCAGGTTTAACAGTGTATATTGTCAACAGGGCGAGATCGTTAAGCGGATATTGTACAAGAACCCTGACGCCGAGTTCATCTTCTGTGCCGGAGACGACAAGGTAAACACAGCCCTTTCCAGCTTCCTTATATGTTACTGACCCAAGACTTAGACCGACGAAGACATGTTCCGCTCGCTCCTCCTCTTCCCGAACGGGACGACCGAGGTGATCATGCCTGCCCCAATGTCCGTCACCCTGGTCGAGGGCGGTTCCCCGCCTCCCGTCAAGCTCTCTATACGTCCTGAAGCCGTGTTCACCACCGCCGTCGGACACAGTAGCAAACGCACCCTTGCGGGCTGGCACGTCACGGCGCCGCAGGAGGTCGTCGATCATCTCCTTGATCTTGTCGGTGGACCACAGGAGGGATTCAAGAGCAATCTATAGCCTTAGCGCCCGCCGCCATCCTTCCGACGATTTGATCTTGGCTTGAGCATGACGGTATGCCTGTTTTTTTTTCAGCAATTTGATATACATACATAGACGGACACACGGGTTGTTCTTGTTGTATTGGGGACCGGGGTTCAGTTGTTCTTTGTGGTATTGTGTACTTACATAAACGTATCGATTAGAAGATGTATGGAAGTCAGACTCACGAAATGTACATATTACGATACATCCTGCTACACACGTACTTGACTTTTTCCCCTTTCTTTTCGATGTACAAACGTATATGTACTCTCTTTTCCTGGTGGTTATGCAGGGTTATATGTTCTTTGACTCGGCGACCTGATGTTTAAGGTACAGGAAAATTATAAGATGTATCTAGACTTTCTGAATGAGTGTGGTGTCTAAGTCATGGACTCGAACAGGATCGAAAAAACGTCACAGTGACATCGTCACGCGTCGCGTCGTGTGCGCACGTGATCCAGTCGCGTTGAACTCTCTTAGACAACAACGGTCATGGCGGTCAGCTTCGAGCTGCAGGAGGAGATCCAGGCTCTCACAGAAAACGACGAATACCCAATACCGAATGACCATGATCCCAACGACGAAGATATTGAGCGTCTCTTGGAAGGTTAATCTCTTATCTGACCGTTTTTCGGCGTCTAATATCCTTTTCAGCGGCTGTCGAGGCCGTCGCGGAATCTAGCGATGCAATTACGGAGTCGGACGTGTTCGATGTATACAGAAGCTTGTTGAAACATGCCGATGCGGTGTCTGGACCTATCATGAACAAGTTGCTTGACTCTATCTCCTCTGGTCTGCAGGCAGAACTGGATGCTACAATCCGGGACGTGGAACGGGGTGATCAGCAAGGATACATGTCGCACAAACTGCCGTTGGAGATGTTTGGATTCCTTCTTCTTTGGTTCGTTTCAGCCGCGGAGAAAGTCAAGCAACCGGAAGATGAGGAAGGGCAGAGTGTGCCGGCTCCGAAGGGACGGAGGGGGCGAGGTGGGAAGGCGGGTGGGAAGGCGGGGTCTAGTAGGTCCGCGAATAAGAAGAACGAGGCGTGGACTTGGCAGGATCAGATACCTGCGACATTGGGGTTGATCAGCAAAGTTCTTCGGCTTCAGACTCAAAGGATATGGACAACAACAGCGGAGAGAGAGGCGTTTATCACGTATGTATCATCGTTCTCGTGTTCGTTTTGGCTCTTCTGATTCTCATTAGGTGCATGACTCGCCCTGCCTACCATGTCACGGAGAACGAGCAATACATGAAGGTGGAGGCCATTAAAGTCGGCGTCCTGAAGATCATTTGTCTTGCGGTTAAGCATCATGGGCACACGCTCGGAGCCCAAGTCGCCATCATGCAGCACCTCCAGTTTTACGAGCACCTCGCGGAACCAATGGCCGAATGTCTTTCAATCCTCGCAAATGAGTTTGATCACCCCCAACTCGGCGACGAGCTGCTTCGAGAAATCGCTGGAAAAAACTTCAATGGGCAGGATCAAAAGGGACCCAGGGTTTTTGCGAGATTTCTCGTCAGATTCGCAGAGCTGGCGCCTCGCTCGATTCTGAAGCAATTTAGTTTACTGCGTGAGCAAATGGATTCTGAGGTATGTGAGCTCACCATCATAATACGCATCGTCTCTGAATTTCCGAAACTACAGTCTTACCCAATACGTGTCGCTCTTATTGAAGTTATTGGGCATCTCATCAGAGAGCTTGTGACTTCTGGAGCCGATGAAGAGCAGCGTCAGACACAGAAACAGACTATTAGTTTATACGACGAGCTTATTGTCCGTCTGATGGACATTTCTTCTTACGTTCGAAGCAAGGTCCTCCAGGTCCTTTCGAAACTCTGCGAACTCAAGGTCAAATTCCCGAAACAGCGTCTCCAAATCACGGCAGCGGCTGTTTCAGCATTATCGGACAAGGTCTCTACCGTACGGAAGGGAGCAGCGTCTCTTCTCGTTCAGCTTCTCTGCACTCACCCTTATGTGATGCATGGAGGGCTCCTGGAGCAATCTGTATTCGAAACAGAGTTTGAGACGGTCAAACAGGAGCTGGCAAAAGTTGAGGACAAAATGGGGAAAGCTGTTGAGAGGAACGATGAAGATGATGCTGATCATGAAGACGAGGAAGATGGAGAGGCCAAGTCGTCCAAGAAAAAGAAACGGTAACGCTTTCCCATATTGCCATATAGACTCCATAACTCATCCAATGTGCAACCATAGGTCGGAGGGTGATGATGAAATGGACGTTGATGATGAAGGTGAGGAAGATGCAACAGGAAAGGATACTCAAGGTGGTGATACGGAAGAAGATGAGCCTTCTTCAATGGCCGTGGATGGAGAGGATGGCAAGCATCCAACACCGCAGAAGAAGACCCAGAAACGTTCGAAACTCGCCCCAAGAAAGTCCCAATTAGACATTGCGGCCTTGTCGAGCGAACAGGAAGCGCTGGCGGCACTAGAGACTGATAAGCTTCTCCAACTTCGCTTGAAAAAGAAGTACTATGGGGAGGCGCTTAACTTCATCCGCCAAATTGAGGGAGCCATGGAGACTATGTGCGAGTTGTTGGGCTCAACACATAAAGCTGAGGTCATTGAAGCTATTGAATTCTTCCGTATCTCGCACGAGTACCACTTCGAGAGCGCAAAGGTATGCATGTGATCCATCATCCAGACGGCCTCTAACGTGTGTCTTTTAGATTGGGATCAAGAAGATGTTGCATCTCATATGGAACAAAGACAATGCGACTTCAACGTCTGAGGATGGAAACGAGCTCAAAGGGATTCGTTCGCGGCTCTTAGAATGCTACAAGAGTATATACTTCGACCCAATACCCGATCTCACCCCCAGAGAGCAAGTTAATCGTATCGCCAAAAACATGATTGAGTAATTCCTCTCTATCTTACGAGTCTTTCCTTGTCTGATCCTGCCCTAGGTTGACCTACGATGCGACGTTGGCAGAACTGACGAGCTTGGAGGAGATGATGCGTATTATGATGGATGAAAATCAAGTCCACCAAGATATTCAATCCAAACTTTGGCAAGTTTACAGTGAGTAATGCAATTCTGGATGTTGGAAACAGTATGATTTAACCAACGATTGCTACAGGCACCAACAAACAACTTCCCAAAGCTCAGCGTCGCGGAGCGATCGCAATCCTTGGAATGCTGGCGCTAGCCAAAAGAAGTGTATTGACCGATCGAGTGGAAACTATGCTTAAGATAGGCCTGGGACCTTTCGGCAAGGTAGAGCGATTCAACTTATCCCAGCTGCCGTATATACTAAGTCACTCTGTAACAGGCTGACCTTACTTTAGCTCGTTATACCTGCGTAGCACTGCAACGACTGAATGGAAGTGCCAAGAAGGTCAAGGGTAAGATCATCCTCCTTGAACTTTTTTCAATGAGCCAATATCCGACAGGGTCATTACTCGATAAGACGCTGCGGCTCGAGATGGACAACCCTATCTTCCGCAAGCTTCAGGCGGCAATTGAGATGCCTTGCCGTTTGAAAGATTGGTTCGGCCTCGCGGAGCAGGCGATCAATGCCATTTACGCACTGGGTGAACACCCTGATGTACTGTGCAACGAGATCATCAAGAACCTTACTCGAAGGGCGTTCAACCAGGATCGGAAACCGAAGGCAACAAATACGGAATCGCAGCCTTCACAACCTACCGAGAAGGACCCCGACGCAATGGATGAAGATCATCCCGGAGACGTGACGCGTAGTTCGGAGGATATCACCACCCCTCCAGAGTCGATGCAGGGTGATGGCCAGGGTTCGGACGTGGGCGACGCGTTCGAGTTGAGCCAGCTTCTCTTTGTGGTTGGCCATGTTGCCATCAAGCAGATTGTTTTTCTCGAGTTGGTGGAGCGAGAGTGGAAGCGACAAAAAGATGAGAAACAGACCAGTGAGTATGACCTGCAAGCTTTATGTGCTGAACATCTTTACTCAACTAGCGTCGCCCTAGTTGAGAAGCAGGCCGCCGCTAAGAAGGGAGGCCATTCGGCATCCAAAGATGGTGGTGAAGAGCTTGATCAGGTCGCGGGCAATGCTGAAGACGAGATTGGTGAACGCATTGCTACCGTTCGCGAGACTGAACTCCTCTATGGAGAACAGTCGTTATTAGCGATCTATGGGCCCATGCTCGTTCACATATGTGGCAGTCCTCACAAATTCAAGGTACTTGCTGAGTTGCAACGTGCTGACCGCGTTCTGATTGTCTTCGTCTAGAATCGAACATTACGAGCGGCTGCAACCCTATCCTTCAGCAAATTCTTATGTGTGAGCTCTCATTTCTGCGACGCGCATCATCGGCTTCTTTTCAAAATCTTGGAGACGTCGCGCGACGCGAACATCCGCAGCAACATCGTCATCGCGCTCGGAGATGTGGCAGTTTCATTCAGCAATATTATTGATGAAAACTCGAACGAACTATACAAAGGCCTTTCTGACAAGGACCTGGTCGTCAAGAAAAACACCCTAATGGTGCTCACACATCTAATCTTGAATGGCATGATCAAGGTCAAAGGCCAGCTCGGCGAGATGGCAAAGTGTTTGGAAGACCCGGAACCCCGCATAGCGGATTTGGCAAAACTTTTCTTCAAGGAACTGTCGACGAAGGAGAACGCAATCTACAACAACTTACCGGATGGTGAGTGTCCTTACCTTCCTCGCTAAAAAATTGTACTTACCAAGTCCTTCCAGTGATCAGTCATCTGTCAACCGGAGCTCATGCCGTCGATGAAGAAACATTCCAAAGTACGCTCAAGTACATTTTCACCTTCATCGAGAAGGTTGGTTCATTTACCCGCATTCTCTTCGTACATACAATCTGAGCTACGGATCAGGAAAAACAAGCTGAGAACATTGTCGAGAAGCTCTGCCAACGCTTCCATCT
>JAGGAR010000100.1:0-25876 GCA_017657315.1 Termitomyces sp. K1Ag | reverse complement strand
GATTTCAATGGATATTGTAACGAAAATGAACTTCTGGTTAGAAATCTGTCAATTTACTTAACAAGGACTTGTGTTGACAGTGACCCAGTGGGCGTGTGAATTGATTTGTCAAGATTTGATGTCAGTGTGGGGGAGAGCTAGGGGCGTTCTATTGAATGCTTGTCAGTTAAACTGCTTGCTTCCCTCTATGACAGCGGCTATGCTAGAGCTGGCAAAAGTACTTTGTACCTGCTTCACCGGGTGGAGCTTCACCGAACTCAAAGACTTGCAAATACTCGATGCAGTGTGTTTAGCTATTCGTACGATGTGTACAAATAGTTCATCTTGCTCACCTGAAATGATAGACTAATATCCCCCAATTACAATGGCAAAGCTGATCAACGAACTGGCCAATTCAAAGCTGTACGAGCAGGAACCCCCCAGGTTCGGCCGCGAGGTGCGCGAGCAGTGTTTCGCGTTCGCTCCTGGATATATCAACCTCAACAACGGTGAGGCTTTGTGCTTGCAGCCATTCCCAACTCACACCTGTCCTTGACACGTTTAGGTTCATTTGGAGCAACTCCGGTGCCTGTTTCGAATGCCGTTCGAGTCTTGAATGAGAGGATCGAGGCAAACCCTGACCTCTTCCACCGACTTGACTACAAGCAGATTTTGATCGACGTTCGAAATGAGGTCGCCCAGTTTATCGGAGCGAATGCGGACGAGGTTGTCCTCGTTGCAAACGCGACGACGGGGGTGAACACTGTCTTGCGCAATTTTATTTGGGAGCAAGGCGATACCCTTGTCTCGTGTGAGTTTTCCCAGTGTCCGAGTTAATATTTACTTGACTTACATTTTGCACATCTAGTCAACACCACGTACAGTTCCATGGATAAGACGGTTCAATACCTGACCGACATCTCGCCATATCCATCCCGGAAGCTCATTGAGATACTGTTCCCAACAACGGTCGAACACATCGTTGACACGTTTAAGAAATTCGTCGCCGATAACCCAGTTACTCGAGGTAAAAAGACTGTTGTCATTATTGACTCCATCGTCTCCAATCCGGGAGTCAAGTTTCCTTGGAAGGAACTTGTCGCTATCTGCAAGCAGGCGGGCTATTGGTCCGTCGTAGATGCCGCGCATTCTGTTGGTCAAGAGACCAATATCAATCTGAATGAAGTTCGACCAGACTTTTGGGTCTCTGTACGCCCTTTTCACATAAAATTTGATTTGTGGGTCATATTGAATATTCGATCTAGAACGGTTACAAGTGGTTAACAACCAAGCGCTCTGTCACATTCTTATACGTTCCAAGACGGTTGGTTGCATTTTGTATTTGGAGACGTTGGCTAATGTGCACGAGTTTAGGAACCAATATATCATCAAATCCTCAGTCCCAACTTCCGGTTCCTATGTTTCGCCGCCAGAGCAAAGCTTTTTGGCTCAATTTCAGTGTATGATGTTCTGTCACGGATTTTCGTTGTATCAAGCTGACATGAATGCTCAGGGAACGGGGTCATTGATTATGCCAACTACTTCAGCGTCTCGTCAGGTAAGTCATTTTTGAGATACCAGCAGTCTGTCGTTATTCACTGATTATTCACAATCGTCAAAGCTTTGGAATTTAGGAGGTGGCTTGGTGGTGAAAAAGCGATCAGCGATTATTGCCATGATCTGGCTGTGAAAGGCGGGAAGCGTCTTGCAGAGATCTTCAATACTCAAGTGTTGGATCCTGATGGTTCATTCACATGGAACATGGTAACATTATTCCTTTATTACCCTCAGAACTGAACGTTGAGTTGTCGCTATGTATCCAGGTAAACGTTGAGCTTCCTGGCCTGGATGGGATCGGACCATCATCGATCATCAGTGGTAAATTCACGGAAAAGCTGTTACGCAAGCACAACGCATATGCCGTATCTTTCTACCACAATGGGCGCTGGTGGACCCGATGCTCTGCTCAAATTTGGAATGATGTATGTCACCTTATGCTCTTTAATGACTGTCTTATAGATGGGATCCCTCTAGCTCGAGGACTTTGACAAAATGGGACAGATTTGGTTGCTGGTGATCGAGGAAGTTCTACAGGAGCTTATCCCGGGAAAACGGCGTGATCTAGTGGGATATTCAACCACTTTGGATTTCTATCATGACCTGTAACATTATGTCGTATCAATTCAGTGTATCTGCCTTCTGAAATATGGTGCAATCACACCGTAGTTCTCTCAGGGTCACGCGAACAAGCAGCATTGCTATTGCCCCAAATTTTGTTCTCACTTTCGACTCACTTCAGTTAAGCCATCAGAAAATCTGGTGCAGACGGCGGTTATCAATGCCTCAGGGTTACCCGCCATGAATTAAGTATTGAGAATCTAGAGGATACCATGGAGAGGGTAGGAAGTGAACTTGACGAGAATAATACTTAGAATCCAGACACTGCGGTGGCGCTCCCTCTTGTTGAAAAAATGAGATTGAGGGACGTACATCATTCGGATACGGGAAATCGAGACTATGTTTCTATCACGGCAGCTCGGGGTTGCTATTGAAAGGCAGCAATGTTAGCCGTTACACCATACGCGACAATAGGGCACATGCTTTTTGCCGTGGCTGCAGCCGGGCAGCCGTGCTTGGGCCGTGCGAATAAAGGTTGAGCCGTGCCCCGGCTACCATACAGCCGGGCGAGAGACGTGAGCCGTGCGCTGTACATAGAAATAGAGTTATCATGACAGTAAGAGTGTAGTCAAGTTGTCTATGTCATGGTTAGGCCACGGTATTTGCGAGCACGGCCGCACGGCTGCAGCCACGGCTTTTTCCGTTTGCCCGCGATAATAAGGTGGGTTCTACGCAAGATACGGTCAGCAGAAGAACGTATGCTAAATATTGTACGCCCTTCCCAATGTCGCTGCACGTCGATGTTCGGATATATGGAATTGAGCCTGAGCTGCCGAGAAAGAACGAAAGGATCGGGATTGTGAGAGAGGGCGATGCCAGCCTTCACACCATACAATCAGAGGGAAAGTCATACCACGATGGTTGTTCACAGGATCCAGGGAATTGGATAAGTACCCTTGCACTTGAGTGCATCAGGCTGGAGGGCTGACAACGTCGAGTCAACTATGTATCACCGTTCACGGTCTTAAAGAAATATTTTGTCGAGGTGGTTCGACAAAAGTACCCCTTGGAATCACCTCAAAGCACGTACGGGGAGCGAACCTCTGAGACGCCGTGAATGAAGAAATCATTAATAAGACACAAGCGCAATTGCCCATTAGGCGTCGTGTTGCCTTTATCAAAGAAGATCTCTCCTGAGAGAAATTGGGTTGAGAAAACAGGAACTCAACGATGAAAGTCTGAATTACAACGGCTTTAGGGCATAAGTGTTGGCTACCGTTTGGCGTATTAGGGTATGGGGAACTGAACCTCCTGCGAGCCGCTGCGGATCGTTCCTGCTGAGCTTTTTGAGAGAGAAAAAAATGAAAAAGCAGAACAGGTCATCTCCCAGGTAGGAGGAATCAAAGCCAAGTTACCACGAATAACTGCGCAGGTTGGCTGTTAAACAATACGTGAGGAGGGAAAAGACTTGCGCAAGTTGTTACGTTCGAAACTGTTGAAGATGGAAGGCCGTAAATAGCCCAGGACACGAGAAAAACGAGATCGAAGGATCCTTTATCCACCCATAATCAACCTGATCCTGGCGGATGGTCTGTGGATGTAGGTGCAGACAAAGACGTGTATTGAATGCGTGAGCACTCAGATGGATGACGAGACGAGGGATATTGGTGGATGGTCTTGGGATATTGGACTAGCCAAAGACGGATCTTCGATGTATAAACGCTATGAGCCGGGACTTCGCAAGAGGAACTTGACATATTAGCAAGCCAACTAGTACATCGGATGAAGCGACGAGGCCCGAATCATGAATATTGTCGAGGTCCTCGATGGGACGCGGTCATGTTATCGTGAGCCGCTCACTTCGGTTGCACACTGATGTACTTTATGCGCTTTGGGTAGAAAGATTCCATCCTGTGGTGTGTTATGCCAGGGTACGTGTTCTTCTTCTATCCCGACAATTAAGATGGTGGTGACCAGAAAAGTGATCTTATCGCAACGATCTTATCAACAATCAATTTTCGAAACTTCAAAGTTTCGACCAAGTTACCAACAGTTCCACTGACAATCACAGCACACCATCGGTACCCCGCATGAGCTGAGATTCAACGGTATTGTACCTGGCATACCCGAATGGAATGTGTATAAAAGAAGCCTCCATGAGTATTTTTATCAAGCACTCATCTCTCACTAGGACACACAGACTATAACACCAACAGCTGAAAAACTGAAATCTCGAATTCCTTATGGTACGTTCTATTCTTGATTCTTGTCGAACTATTGATGACACGAGTTGTTGATTCAGCGTGTAGTCTGTCCAGGCAATTCTGGCCTGAAGGTGTCCAGGGTCATCCTCGGGACAAATTACAATGCAGTATGGTGCTCCGGGGTGGCAGCAGTGGGTTCTGGGGGAGGAGGAGGTGGTGAAGCATATCGAATTCGCGTGTGTGGCTATTTTTCTGTCCTCAGCTCACAAGACCTAATGGAATTCGTGATATCTACAGACACGAAGCAGGCATCCAGACGTTTGACACTGCAAACGTAGACTCAAGTCTCAAACAGGCTATCGGAAATCGTCCTGGGGAAAGCCATTAAATAACTCCATCTCCCTCGCGGAGAGATCGTCATTTTCACCAAGGTCCGTTTGTTTACCTCACCTTTCCTATCTCGAGAGCCATGTTCACCTATATTCAATTGTTTTATAGGTGCGCGGTCATGATGGGTGCCCGTGGAGACAGAAATGTTGACGGTGTTCCGATCCGCATTCTTATCGATATCCGGGAGGATTGGAAGGTCTGGGACGATGCCTACGCATGTCTACTTTGAGGCCGATGATGGATGCCCGTGGAGATGTCGACGGTTGCTTGGGTATCGTCGTTTGTTGGAGTTTGAGCCGATGGTGGATAAGGATGGAAGAGGAAGCAAGAGGTGAAGGAGTGGAGGGGGCGTGCGGGTGAGAGGGCGTGGAAGTTCTGGTGGGAATGGAAGGGCGGTTAGGATGGTTAGTGGTATTCTGTCATGACTTTTCATGGATAATGTACGGACCGTTTCCTCTACGGATTCCCTAAAATTTAAAATTGTTACCAGCCTGTGTCCGAGAACATCTTCACTGTGTGATCGTTCTTATCACCCAAGGCACACCCTACCACTCTTTGGCGTCTCTTTGGAACTTGGTGTCACTTGGGATGGCACATAATCCTTCTACTGCCTCGCAACTGCGAGGATGAAGGCCTATAGCTAATGACAAGAAAGGCCTTTCAGTTCTGTAGTCCTCTCTCGAGTCTCGAAGAAGGCATTACTGCATCTATTGTGGGTACGACGAGTTTTAGGAATCTGGGCAAAGGAACTTCCATGAATCCAACTGTGAATGAGCGGTAGGGTCCGTTTGTGACCTGTAGTGCCATCATTGACCAGGCAAGAAATGTCATTCCCCACTTCAAGCGTGGTTGGACTCGGTGACTAGCCTGAGTCACTTCTGCTGGAACCAAAGGGAGGTTCGGAATGAATTTCCGTCTTTGCTTGCCATTCGACGACAATACGATTGACAGTCTGGTGATAGGCACCAGAGGTGGCAGTTCCTTATCCTTTCCTTCTATTTGGCCATGTAACATCGGTCAACCGATCTCGCATTGACTTTCGATGATTGGGATCGGTTTCTCGCATGTTCTGTGTTTGTCATCGTAACCAACATAGGTATGTACGTCAATGCCCTCCTCAAGTGTTCAGTCTGAACTTCAGTTCAAAACCGAAGTCCAAAGCGGACAGTGTCGGGGGACGCCAATCTTGCCTCGATCACTTACCCTCGATGTTAGCAGTCGATCGGTGCCAGCCTGACTTTTACTTACTTACTATGCATCAGGCACATTGGAACAATCCAGAAGCATTGAGAATGGAATTTAGTCTTGCTTTCATCAGGATTGCTATACTTACCAGCATGAGCCATGACATCTAGTAAGCATCTAGCACTGATCCCCCTTGGGATTTGGTAACCACTGAATCCTTGAACGTTTCCTCGTTCTCACTTCGTGTCGGTGCCGGCATGCGCGTTCCCTGCTTTTGCTGTACTACATTTGTAACGAAGGCTCATGGACAGACATAATTGTACTTTGTAAGGCCTTCACGGGTACGTTTTCTCTCTGCTAATGCCGGCTGTCAGTTGAACTGCTTCTCTTCATGACAGCGACTATGCTAGAGCTAGCATGCAAACTTTGTACTTGCACCGCCGGGTGGAGCTTGATCAAACTTTAATTCTTGCAAATACTGACGCAATGGGTTCAGGCCACTAGTACGAGGGGTACATATAGCTCATCTTGCTCACTTGGAATGATAGACTAACATCCCTCAATTACAATGGCAAAGCTGATCAACGAACTGGCCAATTCAGAGCTGTACAAGCAGGAACCCCCCAGGTTCGGCCGCGAGGTGCGCGAGCAGTGTTTCGCGTTCGCTCCTGGGTATATCAACCTCAACAACGGTGAAGCTTTGTGCTTGCAGCCATTCCCAACTCACACCTGTCCTTGACACGTTTAGGTTCATTTGGAGCGACCCCGGTGCCGGTTTCGAATGCCGTTCGAGTCCTGAATGAGAGGATCGAGGCAAACCCTGACCTCTTTCACCGAATCGACTACCAGCAGATTTTGGTTGATGTTCAGAATGAGGTCGCCGAGTTCATCGGAGCGAATGCGGACGAGGTTGTCCTCGTTGCAAACGCGACAACGGGGCTGAACATTGTCTTGCGCAATTTTATTTGGGAGCAAGGCGATACCCTTGTCTCGTGTGAGTTTTCCCAGTGTCCGAGTTAATATTTACTTGACTTACATTTTGCACATCTAGTCAACACCACGTACAGTTCCATGGATAAGACGGTTCAATACCTGACCGACATCTCGCCATATCCATCCCGGAAGCTCATTGAGATACTGTTCCCAACAACGGTCGAACACATCGTTGACACGTTTAAGAAATTCGTCGCCGATAACCCAGTTACTCGAGGTAAAAAGACTGTTGTCATTATTGACTCCATCGTCTCCAATCCTGGAGTCAAGTTTCCTTGGAAGGAACTTGTCGCTATCTGCAAGCAGGCGGGCTATTGGTCCGTCATAGATGCCGCGCATTCCGTTGGTCAAGAGACCAATATCAACCTGAATGAGGTTCAGCCAGATTTTTGGGTCTCTGTACGCCCCTTTCACATAAAATTTGATTTGTGGGCCTTATCGCGTCTTCATTCTAGAACGGCTATAAATGGTTGACAACCAAACGCTCTGTGACGTTCTTATACGTTCCCAGGCGGCGAGTCACATTTTGGAATTTAGATATGTTGGCTCATGTACACGAGTTTAGGAACCAATATGTCATCAAATCCTCAGTCCCAACTTCGGGTTTTTATGTATCACCGCCGGAGCAGAACTTTTTGGCTCAATTTCAGTGTATGCCTTCTCTGCTCCGCATTCTCGTTGCATCGAATTGACGTGAACGCTCAGTGAATGGGGCCGTTGATTATGCCAACTACTTCAGTGTCTCATCAGGTAAGTCATTTTCGAAATACCCGTAGTCTGTCATTATTCACGACTGGAAAAGCCTTAGAATTCAGGAGGTGGCTTGGTGGCGAAGAGAAAATTAGCGCTTATTGCCACGATCTTGCTGTGAAAGGTGGAAAGCATCTTGCAAAGATCTTTAATACCGAAGTGCTGGATCCAGATGGTTCATTCACATGGAACATGGTAGCATTATTCCTTCGTTTCCCTCGGAACTAATAGCCGAGTCGTCGCTTTGTGTGCAGGTCAACGTTGAGCTCCCAGGTCTGGATGGGGTAGGTCCATCACTGGCCATTAGCAATAAATTCACGGAAAAGCTGTTGCGCGAGCACAACGCATATTCCGTACCTTTCTACCACAATGGGCGCTGGTGGACCCGTGCTCAGATCTGGAATGAGGTGTGTTTCCTCCCTATCCTCTCTAATGACTGTTTTATGCATTGAATTCCTCCAGCTTGATGATTTCGAGAAAATCGGACGAATCTGGCTGCAGGTAATCAAGGAAGTTCTACACGAGCTCATCCCAGAGAAACAGCGTGATCTGGTTGGATATTCACCTACTTCCCATTTCTATCACGACCTTTAACTATCATTGGATATTATGTTGATTCTCTTTTGACTATCATGTCACGACAACTCTCGCATAGTACCGGTAAATGACTATATTGAGCTGTGGAGCGGGTGAAATTTGTATCAATGCTCGACTAGCTCAACTCACTAAGATCCATCCGGAATCCGGATGGATATAACTCATGATATGGCAGATACCGCAGAGGCCAGCTGGAGTTGGATGGATGTGCAAGTGGATGTGTTGATGCAGTAGCGTCAATTCGTGAACTAAGCGGGCGGTTGGTAGAGGTTATTCGATGTTGAATCTAAAGCAGTCTGGTCAATGTCTTATAGAAAGAAGAATTATGTTTGGAAGCAGCATCCTGTCGGATTGAACGAGATACCCCACAGATGGACAGGCAACTCCAGTTTCTGCCTGAGCCAATGGTGAACTTGTAGATCCTGGTCCGGAATTGAGCTCTAGGAATTTCGGAGCGGTTTAACTTGAAGTAGGGATCAGCGCAGTGCGAATCATGATGCATGAGTACTAGTATATATCAGAGTATCAGTTCTGATGAAAGCGAGATAGACTCACAGTGGTGGTCTGGTACTGTGACTTAAGTAAGTGACAAGTGTTTTCCTTAGTCGGAAAGAAAATTGCGACCCGGCACGGTTATCTGTACAGGCAGCAGCCCGAGTCGAACGGGGGTGCTCCACAGACGGATGGATGTGTTGATTTACGCAGCAGCTGCAGGTTCTGCATGAGCCAAGGGGGTTGTTGGTGGGTAAGGTTGGAAGCTGAATTTGTGGATCTCACTGGAAGCCCGGAAGCGGTCCTTGGCCTAAGCATCGTGAACGAGGGAGTATCAATGACTCTGGTCGGTATCGGTATCGTGGAGAGAAAGAAAAGACTACCAAATTCAAAGATTTTCAACTGTAGTACCACCTCGAGTCGAACGAGGTGCCAACAAATGGATGCCGATATTGAATGTGTTGATGTTCTCAGGTAGCGCGTGAACTAAGCGGGCTGTTGTAGGGATTATTGGATCTTAAATTTAAGGCGATCTGGTCTATCTGGTCGGGAGAGAAAAAATCAGAAATGGTTCTAGATATTTTCATGAGGAGGCAGTAGCCGAGTCGAATGAGGTGCTCCGTAGATCATAGATGGATGAATGTATGTGCTGGTGAACCAAAGGTACGGTTAGTAGGGAATCGTCGAGGCTAAATTTCTAAGTTGAGGTCCGTGATCAAGTTCTAGGGTATTTGGAGCAGTCTATGGAGAGGACCATTGAGAAAGAGAGGTATGGCTACAGTCACTTCTGATCAGCGTCTTAGAATTTAGAAAGAACAAAAATACAAGCAGCTAGTCGCGTTATAACAGAATCACCCCGAGTCGAACGAGGTGCCTACTGATGTACACAACACGGTAGTCTGTAGGTGCTTAGTAGACTCCGAGGCGCCAGATAGCGCGTGAACTAAGCGGGCAATCGGGAGAAGTTATTGGATTTTGAATATAAAGCGGTCTAGGAGTCGGTGTCTTGTACAAAACGATGGTCCGTGACGTTAAAGGATGAAGCAGCTCGAGCCGAACGAGGGTTACTTAAAGCACAAATTGCTGTAACGATCCTTCTCCATCTGCCCGCATGCGCAAAGCAGGAGTTGTCATAATTCCCGAGCGATGGTGAGAAAACGAGGTCGTCGCATTTTGGAAGCTGGATCTTGTGAATCTTGAGTCTGAGCTTCTGTGATAGTGCATGCAGAACTAATATTCAACAGCTACCACAAGTTTCGGAACCGCCTTCTATGCCCCCATCACCCACAGCCGATACCTGGCTAGGTCCAGACGGGACTCTAACCGTCTCCGGCGCCGAGGTTACCCGACGACAAAAGCTCCGCCTCCGAAGACGACAACGACTACGCCTCAAAACCGCCTGTATTCTCCGACGGTTACGAAGATGACACCACCCTCCACAACGACGACAAAAACCAAATTTTCATCCGCAACCGACACCGATTGAGCCTACCAGCTTCAGGCCCGCGGAACTAGATCCACGCGATATGGTCTTCATTAGTCCCACAGTACATGGAGAGGATCGAGAACAAAATGCTGCAGGATAACGATGCTTGCGGAGCGGGTCTGGTGAGTCGTTTGTTGCCCCTCTTCCTTGCCTTCTTCGCCTTTCTCCAACCTGTAGCTCTAGCCGTGTATGCACCGTCCCTGAATCAAAAGCAATCAATCTTCCACAGCATGAACAGCGCAGCCTTCACCATCGGCCCTGACGCAATCGTATGCACGCCGCAAGCAGCGTCTGCTCCGGCATCGCATCGTATATGATGCTTGGTTCCTCCTCCGCTACAACTGGGCTGATCTCCGCACCTTCATCAAATGTTCCTTCCTTCCTTCACCCCTCTGACCCCACTCCCACCCCACTAACTCCCCCGCGCGCTCAACTTTTACTCCATTTATTTCTTCTCCTTCTCCGTGCGCGTCCCCACGCTCTGCCCATTCACATCCGCCCGCGCACTCATAGTCTTTACAGCCCTTGTCGCATTCGAGGTGTTGCCCGTGGGCGTGCTCGCGTGTTTTGGGGTTGGGGTTGTAATGGTGCTGCATTTGTCGCGTTCGAGGCGGTGTGAGTTGGTCCGTGGGTTGAGAGGGTGGTCAGGGGGGCAGTTGGGGTGGTGAGGTGGGTTATAATGGACTTGTGTTCCTTCCAACGCCCCATCCCCTTTCTGATGTACGTGAACGCGATTCATTTGACGTAGCAAAGATATGTTAATTACCCTGATCAACTGAAAAAGAATAGTGACAAATGAAAGGGAGGATGTCGCCGGAACTGCAACAGTAACATAGCCTATCTGTCGGTACACATCTGAGCTTCAAAGAGAAATCAAATGATCTGCCGGCTTACTTTCGTCAAAAATGATGAGCAACATTGATTCACACGCCATTCAATGAAATCAAAGTTCTATCGAAGCCAGTGACGACAATCAGAACGAGAACACTGTAGTGCGGGCTCAACATAAGGATCCCGCACCCTTACAAGAGCCGCGATGTCAACATCTGTCACCCATACGGAGGTCTAGAGTCTGCGCTTTGTAACATGTCCTCATATGCGATCATCGCAGGTCGGAACAGACGGCCTCACTGCACGAGCGTCAGATCCTCGCCTCCGAAGGGAACGATTTCGAGGCCCACGTGAAACACAAGAGCCTACACCCTGTAGACAAAAACTACCAGGGATTCAAGAAACAAGGGATTGAAGTCCGTCCCAACAAAGTCCATGCCGTCAAACAGGTTCTCCGCAAGGATTACATTGGCCACGCAGCGGTTTTGTGGGAAAACAGGAAGTTGGAGAGGCAGGGAGACGAGGACGGTGACGCGAAGAAGGAGAAGGAGAAGCAGTACGCCGTGGGCGTCAAGCATCCCAGGACTCCCTTCCTCAACCGTCCCCACACATATGGACATCGGCCTCCCACGAAAAAGACCGCTCTTTGCGCGGCCAGCGGCTACATATTCTCCTCGAAGGGCGGTCACTTTGCGCACCGTGCGAAGAACAAGAAGGCTCATCTGACATGCGACAAGATGGGTTGTAAAGGAGACAAGAAGGCTGGTCTTGTTCCGACGCAGAAAGATCCGTTATTAGTCAAAAGAATTTTGCGCCCCAGGTATACGAATTGCAATGCGAATGCAGCTCTAGATGCGATAGAGGCAGGGACTGAGAAGGGTAATGCGGGCAGGAGTGATTTGGGAGTGATGCCGATGGAAATGCTGGAGGATGAGAGAGTGACGTTGACGCAGGCAACAGCGATGAAGAAGATGTGAAATCTAGGGAAAAGGGGAACGATGCTCATTGCTGGAGGGTTGATTCCCATCGAGGGTGACGATATCAGTGAATACGTCAGAGAGGATGTAGATGCAGAGATGCCAGAGCAAGCGTAGTCTGAGGAAGTCTCTGAAATGGCGACGGAGGATATATCTCTTGATATCTGCGGAGAAGACGAAGACGAGAGGGTAGTGGATGACATGGACATGGGAGCGCCTAGATACAGTAAGCATGGTCGAAGGAAGCGGGATGGACAAATATTTCACATTCACTACCACCGGCATTTCTGATTTTCAACATGTGTTAGAACGTTCTATATGTAACAAGACTCCAGTTCATATAATGATGATTGTAAGTGGGTAAAGCCACTGTACAATGTCGAATCCTTGACCATTTTTGCGAAGTTGTTTCCTACGGTATTTGTCACCTCGCTCAGATTCAATTTGTAGGTCGATGGAAACAATCAAACGACACACAAACTTACAGAAGTTAGACTAGTATCACTAGACTCATAGCAGAGTTAGCACACAGAATAATTGCTGGGGGATGGCGGCAAAGACGGGAACGGCAATCGCGATCGGGTCCGAAGTCCGAGCCATCAACGCATCAACTCACGGGTCTCGATCGAACTAGTTGCACTACAATCCGTTCTGAGGCTTCAAAACTGCAGCTGTGGCCTTGGGAGAGCCAGGACTAGCTGTTAGCGCTCTCAATGATTTCTAATACGTACTAAGGCTGTCATGCTTTCCCTGTGAAGTCATTCCTCATGATCAATGTTTATTTCTCACAAACCTCTACAATGTCCTTACGCTCACATTCCTACCATTCTAGATGCATGACATATGATTCTTTCTTGTCCTTATTCCGACAACTGATTATCTTGGTACGTTCCTCTAATCACAATGTCGACTCTCGTTCAAAGGTCTCAAACGAGCAGCAATCGGGATTCGGCAGCATTCTCGCCAACTATACATCATGAATCTGCGCTTACAACGCCTACGTTTCCGCTCAATCGATCACCACGAGGCTCCCCAGTAGGACATTTTCTGCATTTGAATGTCATAATACATCTCGCCTCTTATTTAGACTGGACGCTTTTACATACCAATTACAGATTCAACTCGCGACAGATGATTTCCTGTGGTTTTCACGCGAAAACTCAAATTCTGTACGTGAATCCAGCCTCGTGGTTTCATCACCGAATGTTTACACACTTGTATGACGCCATGATTCTAGAGCTTCCCCGCTCATGACAGACGACTTGGAACCTCTGGGTATTTCTGGCTCCAAGGTTACCTAGAATCTCCGGAATATTCAGGGTAGACTCCTGTGCGCGCCTTTATGTCTTCGACACGTTGCGACTCCGATCGGGCCATGATCGCTTTTTGTCACCGTCGGACACCCGTTATCCACAGCTGGCAACTATTACCACAATCTTTTGAGTTTCTCCAGATTGATCTCCTTCTCCACACGCAGCAACGGAAGCATTGACATTTCTCATTACTTGAGCTCAAGAATGCTACCCGCTGGGTGGATTCGTTCCGTATGATTTCTAGTCCTAAAGAATTACCCGCTTTTCGAACTCTTCTCTCCGTGACCGAAGATCCACCACAAGTTCACCGACCACCTTCTATCGGCGTCTACCTGTCTGTCTATATATAGCACCTGAACTGACTCCAATAACGCTCAATTCCGCAACTCACGAGCACCTCAGCACCGGTCCGCTTTCATATACTCAGCCAATGTCGATTCTTGCAATTTTGGTCGTCCACAAAGGCCTACTTGTACCATTGACCATCCAGATCTCCTGGGACCGAACGGAGCGATCTTGAACAACAGTAAGATCTACAATATGCCCCGCGACAATCCCCGGGCATCTGGACTCCACGATTATCATCTATGCCTTTTCTGTGTCGTGCTTCTCCCGAGATATGATGGCCCTGCGTTCTTTAAAATTGCCATCCCAGGTTCTTACCGTTAAGAACGCAAATACGAGTGACGTATAAATCAGTAAATGTTGCCGCTCAATTTCGCTAAAGTTCAAACCAACCAGATAGACGTGACGGCGTCCTCTCAGTAAGAAGGTATGTAATGTGTTCCTAGATAGGAATAACATTCTTTCCCCGATCCTTGGAATACCGCACGTGGGCTTCTTGTAAGTAACTGACGTCAAAAGCCCGATTTACAGATTATCTTCTTCTGAAGAATGCGGTCATGTCTGTGTCGTCGGTCTCCGCGAAGTACTTATGTTACGCGACACCCACCATCCATGGGTGCCCCAAGCTACATAGTACACAGTCCCTATGTTTTCCATCCGTCGTCTTCTACGCATCGCGAGCAACAGTCGCATATTCGAGCACATCGTACAGGTGCTCTCTCAGACTAACGTGGGTGACCGATCAGATCGTGCAGATAAGAATAAGGAAGGAAACAAACCGGTGGTGAGTCCGTCATCGCATTTCCAGTATCTTCATGAAAGTAATGGTTGGTCCTTGGTGCTGGATTCAGATGAGTGACTCGGAGAGTGTTCGAGCTGAGAGTCACGGCACTAGCAATGCTGCGATTCTGAAGGAAGCGATGGTTGCGACGGCATACTTAGAACAAAAGGTATGCATTATCAAGCCTTGACGGATCGTCCATATACTGACCTGTTAGTAGGAAAATGTCATAAAGAAACGAGGGAACGAGTTGTGACGTTTGTGGAAGGAGGGAATTCGGAGAAGGGCCCGACGGTAGGACTGGGAGACGACAGCCGTTCACCATCTTGAGCACTTGATAGTCACTATGTAACGTCAGAGAAATTTTGCACTCTACATCTTGATTTGAGATGAATCAGAGGTCGTCGTGTTGGTGCTTACTCTTAGCTTTAATAGTACCCTGCTAGAACTTCGTGCGCCGTGCGCCATGCGCCATGATTGGATATGATAGGGTGTGACGAACTCGATCATAACCCACAGTCACTATCACCATCGCTATCGTCCGCGGGAGCCTTGGAGTACCCCGTCGGAGTGCGCGCATCACTTGGGTCGTTGGTGGAGTACGATGATAAATAAGGGAGAGGAGTAAACGAGAAGCGAGCCAGCCTCCAGAGTTCCTGCATGGTGGAGCGAGTCCGTTTTCCCGTTTTCCCGTGTAACTAATGATCGTGATTGTGCGCATGCCCACGTCCCTGTCCGTTCCCGGGCCTGCGTTTTTAAAAGGTACTTAGATAGATGAATAAGTGATAATTGATGATCTCGTACCTAGCCATTGAGACCAGACGAGTCGTGAACGCGTGAACTCCCAAACTCCCTCACTCCCAAACTCCCAAACTCCCTCACTCCCTCCTGACATCCGATGGAGAACTCTGTTGTATCCATACAAATACTAAGAACCACGTCAACGCTCGTGTTGTTTCTCTGTTCTCTGAGTGGGCGGCCTATCATGACGCTCGAATTTGTTCTTGCTGTTCATGATCAAAAGGCTGGTATGAAGCGTGCGGAATTGAAGATGAGAAGACGGAAGTAGGTGCGGTCCGTCCGGGTTCGTGGTTCGTGTGTCCGTTTGCGAATTGCGAGACTTGAAGCTTGAAGCTTGAGGGAGTGATAACTTATAAGTCAGTCGTGGGGCGTTGCAGAAGGATGATGTGCGGGTAGGGCTGTGTGACGGGCTGAAGGGTTTCTTCCAGTATACAAGGACGCTAAGATGAATGAAACCTATGAATCGGAACGTTCTCGTAGTCCGAGTGTCTGGGGATCATTCAGGTTGCAGACGATGGAGAGTGGTGGGGTACCCGGGGTGGTGAGGAACGCGAGTAATCAAGGGAATGGGCCATGGGGTGCGTGATGATAACGAGGGGGTCATGCATCATGAGTTGACATCCCGTAGCGGCTGCGCATATATCCGACTTTTGATGGGGCGAGGACCTGCGCGCGGTGTTTGGGGACGGGGAAAGTGAACTCTTGATATGTTCTCTGGATTTCGTGAGTGCCTTAGGGCTAGGATCTGCACGTGGTGAGTGGATCGGGGAGTTGGAGTCGGGAAGACATACTTTGAAGTTGAATATCGGCTCAGAGCCAAGTCGATCATACGAAGAAGAGTGACTCGGAAGGGGGCGTCAACTGCGATGGTGCTCAGTATCAAATGACTGGATGATATCGATTTGAAACGGCTACGTACGTGCGTGACCAGGCCACCAACGAGCGTTCGGACCCCGTAATGGTGTGACTCGAGTCCTTTGTTGGCGTTGTTCAGCGAGAAACGAGGGGGGCGCGAGGATTCCTGATGTTCTCGGGACTCGATTATGCACAATCGAGACGTCCAATGGGCCAGGTCTGAATCATTGAATTATTCCTTCTAAGCTTCCTCCTCTCCTCCTTGACGCCCCGTGAACCCACTCCGTGATGATCTCGATACCTCAGCATTTGTTCGCGTTGTCGAAGGCTAACCGGGAACATCACGTTGAGGACTTTGAAATAAGGCGTCGAGACTCATCGCAAGGGAGCGGTCGAAGTCTGTGCGGCCGTAGCCCTAAATCCTTCGTGTCTGCACTGAACCAAGAGAGGGGGTTCGATGTTGGGACACGTCAGGAAGCCAAGCCAATTTTACTCATGAAATTATAGGTGCATCGACTGCGATGGTGCTCAGCATCATATGTGGAACACCGGAGTATGTCAAACGTACCTCCTGATCAAGTCACCCACGTCGCACGAGCGTTTGGACCCCATAATTCTATGAGCCGCGTGTCAACAACAGATTTGTCGCGAGAGTGGAACGTGCGCAAGACATCCTGTAAAGATCATTCAATCTCTGGATAAAGCATGCATGTCAATTCAACAGAAGACGCACTTCCAGCCGGCCAGATGTGGGATCCGTACTTTGGATATTGAAACCTAGGAGCGCTGGGGATACTGTCGCAGCAGAGTAGATTAGATGAAGCGGCATGAAGGATTGAGCTGGAGGCTGCTGCACCAGAAAAAGACTTGCGATGCGACCGAACTGTGATCATGATGCACGTGTCCCTTGATTAGATTAGATTTCTGTTTCCGTTCCGATCCAGCTCGGGCCGGCCTCAATCCTCTATCGTCTTGACTCTGAGCTCATGGAAAATGGCTGCACCTGATCAATGCTCTCGCCACCACTAATTGTGACACCCACGTACGCATGTTGGATCTCGAGCTCCGTTTCCTCCTCATTGCGACCTGACTGGTCAAGTAGACATGCGCCACCTTCCATTCACATCGTGCATTATCGCAAATCCGGGGCCACGGTTTGAATTCTTATGAGCATGTAGGTCATCTTTTCCATCTCTCCAAAATTCCTACAATACGCCTTTTTTTACCACCTTGCTTATACAACCGCCTATCAATTGCAGCACGCCTCCCCGCCACACATCAGATAAAATCCAAGTACCCATAAGTATCATCCCAGATTTCATATAAGTATCCATTTGCAATTGTATCAACACGCCATTCTCATTCTTATCACACCGTAGCCTGAATAACGCACCTCACACGCGTACATCACATTCCCATGACTCACAAGGTCATCCTCACAGCTAGGGGCGTGCGTTCGACTCCTCCCCCTAACGCATTTGGACTGCGTCTACTATTTTATCTGGTAACTCTCCTTCCAGCATCTGTGTGCAGATACATACAGCTCGGGGAAGCATACCCCATACCTCATTGGTTCGTCGTTCATCGCGTGGGTTCGAGTCCCATGTCAAGAAACATAAAACTAAGAATGACTCGGATGAGAATCTTTTTGTGAGTTTCGTAAATCTCACATCCTCCTTACACTCACACCCCTCATTTCTTTCCATTCACTGCTCCTCTCCTCTCTTTGTCACTCACTCACTCACGTCCCATCCTAGGAAGCCAGAACATACCACTGTACAGAGATTCAATATTCAATACGCATATACACAGCTATGTAAGGTGCATCTCGTATTATACATCGTTCCGATTCGTTCGTCGCTTGGGTTCGAGTCCCATCGAAGGAAATATGAAGTGTCCCTGGAGTTCGCCCTTTTTTGAGTATCCCATTTGTCCCCTCTAGCCCAGCCCGCTTTCAGCATCGTTTCACCACTCTGCCTCCGAGTCGCCCGCTCACGTTCGCGACTCGTAAGGTCTCATCGTTATTCATAGACCGGCTCTCTTCGACTCCTCCCCGACACAAAATCCAGTCTTTACCTGTTCATCGATACATTCATCCTTCAAGTTCTTACCATCACTCCCATTCACGTACATCTACCATATCCAAACCATCAACACAGAACTCATACTAGTATTCACAATAGTTCAGAATAGCCCACTCCAACCTCGCCCACTCTCTCTTCATCATAATGAATCGAGTCTCAAATTCCAGGGACACGGGTTCGACTCCCGTTCCGTGGCGTACGGTGTGAAATAACAAAGTCTTTTTTTACAGACGAGTCTGTGCTCGGTATGTTCCCCTCTACATCGTTCTACATACAAGTTCTACTCCGTGCTATGTATGTACTCACATCTCCTTGTACCCTAGGAAGATTCACATGCACGCCCCGCTCCTCGATCCTTCCGAGTCCACCCTCGAGCTTCTCCAACGGAGCTCACTTCTCGGTATTATTTTACCGCTACATGCTCAACTCATACTCATAACAGCCTGAGCCCACAATGACACACTCGTATACCCGTCACCCCACCCATTTGTCGATGGCGCACTCCCGTCATCTCCATCATGATCTCGAGTCACAAACTCCAGGGCGTGGGTTCGACTCCCTTCTGTGGTGTACAGCAGAGCTCCGGTGCGGTTTTTACCTCTAATCACATCCATGCCTGGCCCAAAGCTCGGGTGCCCGCATTGCTTGGTACGTTTCCCTCTACGTGCATGTTGTCCCTTTACATATTCAGTCAGCTCTGTCACGGTGCCACGGGCCTGTGCTCATGTCCTCTTGTAGCTTAAACCGCCCCTCCAGCTTACATCTATAGCAGCTACCGCCTGAATACCAAGTTACTTCGCCTCGATTCGAGTCCTCTTTTTATTCTGTTTCTTTCTCCGAGTCAGAGGTGGGTACGACTTCATATTTCTGTACATGTATATGCAGGTGCTCAGAATTGATAAATAGAATCTTTCCGTGCTCGTCACAATCCCGATTCCTGAATGCACGCTTCTGAAATGGAATACTACGTATGTTCCGTTTCATCTGGCATGCATACCTCTTATATCTGGTTCGAGCCCTGTCAAGGGAAGTTGAAGGCCTACTCATAGATCCATTTCTATCGTTTTTCCTAATTGTGTTTGTCTCAATGCTGATCGACCGCGACGTAGTACACCACTGTCACTAGTTGCGAGCCATACCACCTCTATCCACCCATGTATAAATATTTGTTCAACATCGAGGCAAATAATCTATATTCGTCATAAGCCTGAATGGTACACCGGTCATCCCGTATTGCAACCATCATTGAGAGGCATTGTTCAGGTTCGAACCCTGATACGGGATTGATATGATTATGGAGAATGGATCCCTTTTTTGCTCGGCGTATTACGCTCGTGCGATTTCCGAATGCTTGCTTGGATGTGAAGTACGAAACACTTAGAAGACAAAGGACGCTATTCTAGATCAAGAGAGAACATGAGCTGAAGCTAAAATTGAAATCACGAAAATTGTCATCGATTCTGTTCCTTATGAATCTCGTCCCAGGTCCCGATATGAAAGATCTTGGGTAGATCATTCCACACCTTCTCTCGTCCTCTCGCATGCTGATCCTGCACACGCTGCAAGCACGCATGACAAAGCCCCAACGAATCCCAATCGTCATACTCATGCAACGGATGAGGTCTCTTCCTCAACTCCTCCATGTGCCTCCACGTCATCTGCTGTAATCGCAAGCTACACCTGTGCTGGCAGTCCTGCGACCTGACGAAATCAAATAGGAATTTATGCGTATCCTCCTTCTGACGTTCCCATAGCTGCGATTTACCTGCAAGACAAAGTGCTTTATCTCGCCAGGAGAGTATCGGATCTGCGAGGAGCGTTTCTGTTTCGATGTTGGTGGAGATGTAGAAAGCCCACGGGAGAATCTCAGGGACGTTTGTCTCACGCGCGAGGGGGATGGCGCTGACGACAGTCGTTGCATTGTACTGGTATCCCGAGGACACTAGCTCGTCGCAGCCGTAGAGTGTAGTCGGGAATCTGTCGCGTAGGGTGTCTATGCATTTCTGGCGAATTCTCGCAAGGTTGTACTTCGTGCTTATTTTGAGAATGCCAGAAATAAATCCGAGAAGCTTGCGCAGGTCGGCGTCTTGAGGTAGTTCATCGAAGTAGCTGGATGACGTGAGGTTGACGTGTCGACGGAAGCATTTTAAGAGTAATCACTTACAACGGCTGATAGATCGCCTTTATAACTTCCGTAAAATCCTTCAAGTTATCCTGCAGTTGCACCACAGAACATCCATCCATGAAGTCCGATTCACTCTTGACTGGCTCGGGAATCGTGAACAGATCAGCAAAGACATCTGAATGCTGGCTCAGAATCGATTTGTGGACACGGAATGCTGTATCTTCCACGACGAGGATGATGGATCCGTCGTTGTACCAGTATTCGCTGCGAGACTGAGGTGCACTGGCCATGGTTCGAAGAAGACGCCAACACCACGAGCACGAGGTGGGAGCGTGGTCAAAGTGTACTTATCATCCGGAACAATCAACTGATTGATCTAATCAGAGGATCTGACTCGCTTGTCCGACCACGCGAGTATGTGAGGAGGCCTGAGTTCATGCGCAATTCTTGAGACTATAATCAGCAATGTGCGTAAATGAAATCCGAGCACCAAGTGAGCAGGATAAAAGACAAATACAAGAAGCATTGCAAGACAACAATGTCCAAATTTGGAGAGTCGAACCCCATCCAAGTTGCTCAGCCAGCTCACCCCATGCATAAAATGAGCAATGTCAGGGTACACTTTGGACCCGTTGTGTCAGTGAGTCCGAGTCGCTAACTTGGTGCACAAAGGAAGGGGCCCCATAAGTCCTTTTCAGTCACGGTGAACCGTAGCCCAGCGAGAAGATACGGGAAATTGTCTGGGTTTGGCGAGTTTACGGGACACATCAGCCATAGAGTATCTCACCAGATTGTCTTGCTAGAAGGTATATTGAACCCTATTGAACCTCGAAGTTCGGATCCCGAACACAGGATGAAAATTTGGGCCGGCGTTTCCCGAAGCATCAGTTCCCTCCGACATCGCATCGGTCGAGTCCTCAACCTCGTGCTTTCCCGCGTCCTTGGGCGCCCCTGCTTCCCCCTTTTCTTATCCTCTCTTCTGTCTATACTACATACGTCTATCCAGTCAGCAGTCTGCTATTGGAAATCTTGTTTACTCTCCAGACTACCTGACTTTGTCACTTGTGTGCACGCTTCAATTGCTATCTGGTCTTACCGGGCATCCTGCTGTTATCATTTGTAAACCCTAGCTTTTCCATGCCCTTTGTTACACCTGCATATCCGAACATGTCATCTCTAAACGGGAAGAATTGATGGTGCCAAACTCAGGTACTTCAACTTACGCAATTTGCAGCGGATGGTTCAAGGTACGGAGTTTAAGGAATACCGTTAATGTTTCGATGTTTTCGATATGGTCATTCTGTTGATGTGCCACTCCATAGCAGATTCGATGGTAATGATCCTTGAGGCGCACATTATCTGTTGATGATCGGACGGATTGCAGAACCCTTCAATCCCATGCTGGTGAGTGAAGGTTCGACTTTCATCGTAAGCGACGACTTGGTCGAAGCACCAAAGTGGCTCTAATATGGCGTGGTATATTTGCTGTTACTTGTGCTCAACCTTCCTAAGTTCTGACCACATTCTCACAAGTCGACGCTCAAAAAGCTCAATTTGGCTGATAGGCATTGCACATGTCAAGTTCATAGTACCCGTGGAACAATCTGGCAAGCTGTACCGGAATGCGCCTGCGAGGCGTAGGCCACATGACACAATTCCCGGGAGATGGTCACGACGAACGGCTTATCTTCACGGCCCTGCTGAGCTAGAGTTTCATACAGACAACAAATTGCTCCACCTCGACCTTCAAATTCTGAATCCAGATCTAACGGTTGGACCCAAGGTTCCACGCGCCCGTACGTGTTCATTTTGAGTATCCATGTGACCAGGACACATTTTCTACTTCGTCATGGGAATGACAAAATTTGTATTGATCGTTCTTATCGAGATGTTCTCGCCAATATTTTCTCATAGACCTCACCTGCTCGTGCTCACCGGCACAAGGTAGCCGAAGCTTTCAATCCTATGGCGATCACGTCATGTCACTGAAAAAAACGCCTTATATACTCTTCATGCGCCCGGACTCTTTCTCTTTATCTTCATCCTTCCCATCAAGGCCTACAGAGCATGGCGACAGTAACAACTGTGAAACCCAAGTCCAGGATTCCTTATGGTACGATCTCACTGTTGAGCCAAGTATATCAAACACTGATGGGCCTGCAGTCCGTCTAGGCAACTCAGGCCTGAAAGTGTCCAAGCTCATCCTCGGGATGGAGCAATATGGTGATTCGGAGTGGCAGAAGTGGGTTCTGGGTGAGGAGGACGCTATCAAGCATATCAAATCCGCGTGTGTAGGTTGTTCTCAAATCACAAGATCTGATGGGATCTGCGATGTTTAGGTACGACGCAGGCATCCAATCGTTTGATACCGCAAACATATATTCAAACGGCCTCTCGGAAATCATCCTCGGAAAAGCCATCAAACAGCTTCAGCTCCCACGCGAAGAGATCGTCATTCTCACCAAGGTGTACGGCACCGTTGCACGTGAATACGGAACCAACTTTGTTATCGCGGCCGACGTGAATACAGATGAAATAGGTTATGTTAACCAGCATGGGTTGAGTCGGAAGGTTTGTTTTATCTCTTTCCACACATTCATCTCCGTTAATCTCACGAAATGAATCAAGCACATTTTTGACTCCGTCAAAGCGAGTCTGAACCGTCTCGGAGTAGACTATATTGACGTCTTGCAATGTACGTGCGTTTCAATGCGTTTTGATCAGTTCTCGTCACTCTTCGTGCTCGAAAAGGCCATCGGTTTGATTATGAAACTCCTATCGAAGAAACTGTATGTCCCTCCACTCTTTCTTATTTCGCCGACATAGAGTATTGATTGTAATTATGACAGATGCAAGCTCTCCATGACGTCGTCAAAGCAGGATTCGTACGCTACATTGGCATGAGCTCGTGTCATGCATATCAATGTATGTTCCCCTTCCTCCTTTTTCTTTCCATCTACTAACTGACTTGCCTAGTCCACCAAATGCAAAGTACGCATCCCACATCGCCTGTACATGATATCGATCCAAACCATGTGACACCTGACGAAACAGACTATGCAATCACAAATAACCTCACGCCCTTCATATCGATGCAGAATCACCATAATCTGTTGTATCGCGAGGAAGAGAGGGAGATGTTCCCTACGCTCAAGGTCCATCTCCTGTGCCTTTTCCCTGTTTTCCTCCTGTTCCTCTCGCCAATTATGCACCACTCTACCGACTAACTAGTACTAATGTACGCATACATGCAGCTATTTGGTGTCGGTGCTATCCCTTGGTCCCCACTCGCACGTGGCCTCCTTACACGTCCATTAAAAGACCAGACGAAGCGTGGGGAAACAGATTGGTGGGTCCCACAAGTTCTCTCCTTTTCTCACAGCTCCTATGTCATTCAATTAGGTTTGTTGGGAGTTATCGTGAAGGCCGCGGGACATCTGAGATTTTGACACGGTTTGTCTTCCGTCCATCCTCCCACTTCCTTTCGAGTCAGGCTGACGTGAAACCTCTGATAGCATCGAGGAACTCGCCCAAAGGAAAGGGCTTAGCATGGCGCAGATTGGTATACTGTGGTCCCTTTCAACGGAAGGTGTCACTGCGCCGATTGTGGGAACGACGAATGTCAAGAAATTGGAAGAGCTCATCGGTAAGTGCATCCATCATCTTTATTTATGGATGAAATGGACCCGGAAATGACTGACTGGGTTGTGAATATATTCATGTACTAGCTGTAGCGCATATGAAGTTGACCGAGGAGGAGATGAAGTATTTGGAGGAGCCGTATGTCCCACGAGACGTGCTTGGGCACTCGTGAACCGTAGTACTACGTTTGGGCTTTGTGTGGACAGAAGAAGGGAGGGTAAGGATGTGTTCAGTCTTAGTTATATGTACTGTTTTGGCTATGAAATGATACGTCTTTAGCGAGGAAAAGTGTTTCGGCGGAGGCGTGGGTCATAGTATTACCATAAATGCAAAACCCAACACGGATCCGGGGCATCTCAGGCTGCGACCAATGAGGTCAGCCCAATCTGCTCAAGAAAACGATGGGTAGCTAGTGGTCGTGAATGCTACTGTCCTACTTCATTATACAGCTCGGAGACACAGGCCCTATCGTCATCTAGTAAAGTATTAATTCACACTGTGGACCTCAAAGCACACTCGAATTGGTCGTTCACAAAGCCTACTTGTATCATTGACCAGAAGGGAACGGTAGGACTCGGAGACGACGGCCGTTCACCATATTGAGCACTTGATATGTAAAATCGGAGGATTTTCTACAAGCTGATTTGAGATGGATTAGGAGATCGTTTTTGGTGCTCACTCTTAGATTCGTTTTCTCAGTCGGTCACAAATACTGAGTTGAATGAAGATCACATAAGTGAAAAAATTGGAAGACAAGCGCTAGGAAAAAAAAAATCAAGTCAATCCATGGCCTACTATCCTAGACACTTCAATGCTAAAACTCAACCCTTCATGCCGCTCCTCATCCGCCTGATCCGTCGTAGATGCAACGTTATCGTACTCAATAGTTACCGAGTCAGTTGGTACGAGCCACCCTCGCTTCGCGATGATGATACTCCTCATGTTAACGGTGAAATCGTCTAGGGAGAGAAAGGTGGTGACGCTAGGGAGGGGGCGAAGTCGATCACAACCCATAGTCACCATCACTTATGTATATCGGACGGTGCAGAGCGGTGGGGTGGTGAGGAACGCGAGTAATCAAGGAAATGGCGGGCATGATAATAGACGCGAGGCGGTCAGAACTTGACATCCGGTAGCGCATGTATCCTACCTTCGATGGTGGGAGGACCGGCGGTGTTGGAAACGGGGGAAGTGAACTCTAGATACGTTCTTCGAATTCCGTGAGTGCCATAAGACCAGAATCTGCACGTGGTGAGTGGATCAGGGAGCTGGGAAGACAGAGTTCGACGTTGCATCACTGCTGAGCTCTTGAAGCTCATTGTGCTCAGGAGTGCATCAGCAAACTCTGATTTCGGCTCCAGAGGTCACTAGTTTGACAGTCATCAACAGAACAAACCAGCAAGCATCCGCCTGCCCAGAGCTGCCTAGTGCTATCTAGCCACAGCTAGCCATAGATAGAGTGGTATAATATTATTGTTCTCATGTTCCTTTCCAGGTCTTGTAGGGGTATAACATGTCTTATGAGCTGACCGTGTTTTGTATGGATACAAAACACGGTTGGTTGAATGTTGCGTGACTTTCACATGACTCGGTTGATCCAATCGTTGATTCAGCTCATTTACATCTATGTAGCATCTTCAAGCTTCAGAGTTGGTTGATTCACGCTCAAATTTACATACCAGCGTATGGGTCACATATCTCAAGACTAACTTGTATAGTTTTTTCAAGTCAGTAAATGTCTGCCCTAAGTAACGTGCACGTGCTGTGTTCAACTTATCTAAAAGGTAATTTCCAACTTGAACTTCGTTCACAACTTCATAACTTACCTTATTCCCACTATCTACAGTTGTCCTGCTCAGTTTCTTCTGCTCTCCTGCCCCTCCTTTGCATAGGTAAGTTTGGCTTCTTCAGTCCCAGCTTCCCTGTCA